>VDFB02297821.1:0-65071 GCA_007258455.2 Sequoia sempervirens
GTTAATGAAGATAAATATTAAATGAAGAGTCATAACCATTTGTCAAAGATTAAATATTTATCAAGAGGCGCGATTTCTTTCAAAGCCGACTTTCTTCTTTGGCGCGATTAATTAAAAGGAGATATAATTTTTGGTTGGCCGACTTGTATCATGTTAAGGGTGGCGTCCCTTCACACTGTATATATAAGACATCTCTTTCTCATTGTTTATCATCAAGCAAGTTCGAATAATCATTTTTGTAAGTGCGAATTCTTCTAAGAGCAGTGTGAATTCTGATCAAGAGCAGTGCAAATTCTTCTAAGAGCTGTGTGAATTCATCAAGGGCGTAATTGGATACTGCCAGGTGCAGATTATTATCTGCTTCTGTATCTTGGGTAGGTGCTGCAGGATTGGCCTTGTTATTGGCCTCATTGTAAAGAGAATTGTTGCCTCTATTTATATATATAATTGAGATCTTTGTTGCTGGGTTTTTCTCCCTCAAGAGGAGGGTTTTCCTAGGGTATCTGCTGTGTTATTGTGTCTGATTTTGAATTAATTTTCTGTGCACTTATCTGATCACTAAATTTAACAATATGCTCCCAACTTGAGTGCCTAAGTGGAAAATTTCTAAGGCAGAAAAATAGAAGTCTACCCCTTCATATGCGCCCTAGAAGAGGAGGGAGGCTTGAAAATATCTAAGACATGGAAATATGAGCACAACACCTTGAATGCGCCCATCATAAAGAGGTTGGGTGAGAAAAATTTATAAGTCATGGAAGATTAAAACATAAGGGTCCAAATGCGGCCAAGGAAGGAGTTGGATGAAGAATTTGTCTAAGGAAGAAAAATGGAAGAAAACCCTCTCATTCGCGCCCAAGCGCCCAAGACAAAGTGGAGAGGTGGAGAAAGAAAAAGAAACTAAGTCAAAGAAATTTCTTCCTCATACATGTATTTGTACCCTAGAACGTGGGGTGAAGTGAGCACCAAGGAGGATACATGAAGAATGCGCCCAAAGTAAGAAGAGTCAAATGCGCCCAAGCAAGAAGTGGAAATTCTTCTAAGTTATAAAAAATGTGAGCACCCCCCCCTCCAAGTGCGCCCAAGAAGCAAGTAGAGATACAAACTTTTTCTAAGGCATGAAAATGAAGCAACAAGGTGAAAATGCGCCCTTGAAGTAAGACCTCTTAAATACGCCCTTCAGGAAAATGAAATTTGTCTAAGCCATTGATATATGAAGCATAGATGTTAAATGCGCCCATGATGACAGGTTATGAAGAAAGCAAAGTTTGCTAGAGAAAAATGATGAACTCTATCGGATCCAGAGATCAATTAAACCCTGGAAATCAAAACATGGAAATTAGGTAAGTGAAGTGGATTTATACTATAAGTGTTTTGATGCTCTTCTTTTTGTTTGCCCTGCAGGGTGAACACCGGGGCCAAAGCATGATGACTTGGGGTGATGGATCAAGTACTCTAGGACAACATTACAACCTTCGAAGGGGAAAAGTTACATGTTTAAAACTCCTCCCTGATGTCTCATTTGCGCCCAAGCCATGAAGGGAGATGTTGGAAGGAACGACTAAGTGTTGGAATTTCTCCACAAAGATCTAATATGCGCCCAACTCAGGGAGACAGGTGGCAAGGAAGAAATGGTCAAGTCCAAGACAAGAAAATCCTTCAAGATCCAGATGGAGGAAAAGATGAAGGCCCAAGCGTTAAAGAGCATCCTCAAGCACTAAAATGTCCTCAAGGCTAAGGAGGAGGAATGAGCAAAAAGCTTCAATGTTAAAGAGTGACAGCGGGGTGGACCAAAGAACAAAGTAGAGGAATTCTTCTTAAGTGTGAAGTCCTTCAATGACCTAGAAATTGTTCTCTAGCATACTTCGCACAACCCAAGATGCAATAGCAGCATGGAGGAAAATCACCATCAAATAGGAGAAAGAAGTAACCGTCTTGGAAGTTTAGATTGAGAACGTGTCTGCCATATTGGTTCAAGAAGTAGAGGCTAAGATGATCAGATTGATCGAGTTTGCAGTCAAAGAGAAAGAGAATGGAAACGCCTTGTTGGATGATGACCTTCTGGAAGATGATGGTGTGCATTAATTGCTCATAATGGTCAAAAGGAGAGAGTGAGCATTCTGGGCTTATTTATTCCCTCACTCCTCTTTCTGACAGTTTTTAGGGCAGAATCTTGACTAGGGCTTATGTGGCTCAATCTAAGTCTTCCATTGTAATTCAATCTGAGCTGTCCATTGGATTTGGCCATCTATAAAAGGGGCAGCCCCCCCTCAATTGTAGATCATAGATTAGAATATAGGAAGATAGAGAGACAACTAGGAGTTGGTAGACATAGAGGAATAGAGAGCATAGATTGATAGCAGAGCATAGATTGAAGAGGAAGGAAAATTTTCAAGTTGAATGCTTTGTAAGAGATTGTTGTGGAACACTCGTATAATAAAAAGAGTTATCATTGCTTGTGGTTTCATCTTTTATTGTGGGTAGCTAGCAAGATTTCTTCGTCCTTCCAATTCACATAGAATCTTAAAGTAGAACTTAGAATAAAATATGTTTCATTTCATGTAAGTAGATAGTTGTGGAATGTGGTGGTTGAATTAAGCAAGCTTCGTTAATCCATACCACACTAGTGGGCTCATTGATGGTGAGTTTGCCTTGTGTGGTCAACTGGAACAGTTTGGACTTAACTTCGATCATGATTTATATGTTGGCATGCGTCGTTGTGATGGTATCTTCATGTTAAGTTGTGATCGGAATACCTCTAGTTACACCTTTGAAGATTGCACCGGTTCTGTGGAAGCTGTCCAAGGTGAGGCAAAGCAGTACTTGGTTGAAGTTTGCAAGAGTTGATCTCCAAATCCCGCACCTAGGATAGATCATAGCATTTTTTTAATCCCTGCAGCCATTCAAATTCCGTACTTTCTGGTTAGTTTAGGAAATCTGAGCTTCATTGATAAATCCTCCGAATCTCGAAGAACCCCTTTCTCTTTGATCTCTGGTTGAACAATTACGTAAGTCCCCCTTGAGATACCAGCAAATCACATCGAGCCAACTGAGTTTGTATCCATTGCATAAAGGAACCTTGGAGTTGAATGCATGATCTTTCTCGTAATCTTAGCATGCAGGAGATTTTGATCAAGAGAGGATAGAGTGACCGTTGGGAACTTTATTCTGTGTTGGTGCGGTCATAAAACACCCGTCAACAGGTAGAATACAATATTATGACACTTTTACATGTTATGATGTGCAGGGAAGAACAAACATAGCTTGTATGAAGCATCAGGAATGATAGGAATTGGACAATCAAAGATATAAATAGCAACAATAGTTAACATACATTGCTTCCATGTATTGTATGTTTTATTAGAGAGTCCCTAGTTGCCTTCCGATATGATTTTGGGTAATGAGGCCATTTGAAAAAACACCTCCTTGCTACAAACTTGACAGCAAAAAATATCAGTAAAAAAATACCTGATAAAATTCACCCCCTAGCAGTAAGTTATTTTGCAAAAAGTATTTGCATGTCCTAGACCTCACATGATCTTGCGAACTGGTAATTTTTGGTAGAAAAAAATGGCAGTTGCTACATAAACTTGAAAATGGTGACTGTGCAAACCTTAAGAACTCAATTATAATGCAAAAAACTGGAAGTTTTTGACTGATTTTCAGTTGAAATTTTTTACTAGAAAACCCTTGTGATTTTTCACCAAAAAACTTGTGTGATTTTCAGCAGAAAAAAATGTGACTTGATTTTTAGTACAAAACTCTTAAGATTTTCAGTACTAAACCCTTGTAGTTTTTGTGAGACAAAAATGATGTGATATAGAAAAAATGCGATTTTGACTTTTCTGTCCTCAATTGGATATGAATCTGATGTATGAATCCTTTTTTGGCTCTCTAGTGTGCTACACTTGAAATCCATTGATTTGTCTGCGTCAGCAGCAATCCTTATGTCTTCACAATTTAACAGACTCTGTGACTCTAGTTGTGCTTTGATACCATATTATGGAAATCGAGCACATAGAGATAACCAAGATTTTCATTAAATAAATAACAAGGGAAATCCTTCTTATAAAGGACCATAGGTACTAGAGACAACCCACGTTCTGAAAGTGGGACAAATAAAAGGAACATACTGAAGGGAAATAAAACATAAAGAATATATCTAAAGTCCAGATGACTTTATAAAATCCTACGACTAATAACTAGTTGACTATTACTATTTAATATTTACTTTAACATGGTGTTGTACCCCAAAATTAAAATTTTTGTTACACTTAGACATTTTGAAGAAATGAGTAAAAGTCTTGTCAAATTAGTCAAAAAGGTCAAAATTCGGGTGTGCATGTCTTGCATGAGGGGTTAAAACGCAAAATTTTCAATTTCTGACGACCTGGGTCTGCTAAGAGCAGCTTAACCTAAAAAACCCAGATCTCAGTTTTTCATCCCTAAATTTTAGGAAAACTGCTATTTTTAGAAATTTTCTAAAATAAGTAACGTTTTCTGGGTTTTTCTGGGTTTCTTTCGAAACGGATACTGGCAACATTTTCTAAAAAATAATTTTTTTCTAAAAATAGAAAGTTGGTCCAACAGGGTCCGAACTGATTTTGATTGGCTCAAAATGTGTCCGTATCAGGCTGGTGCAGTCAGAATTTTAAAATGATCAGTCTTGCCCTACTAGGTCTATTCTGCTTTTTCAGAAGCATATCTGAAGCTCCGAGGTCATCAATGGAGGTCATCCGACTGCCAGGCGTCAGTTTTAGCATTTAAACTTCCGGCAGAAGGTGAAACGATGAACATGCACGAAGAGCGAGGAAGAAAATTGGAAAGTCATGAAAATTTTCTAACACTGCTGAGATTGGGCGCCCTGTTGAAGAAAGGCGCCCACCTTTTTAGGGCATCAGATGAGTGAATTAAGGTTTGACCTCCAATGGAAGTTGCTTAGCTTTCATTCAGCTTCGCGATGGATATCCCCGTTAGAGCATCCGACAATCCAGTCTCCGGCAAATTCGAGTCAAAGTGGAAGATATAGAATGAAGATCTGAAACTCGAAGAAGAAGGTTAAAGAATAAAATTGAAAATTATTCCAAGTCTGGAGAAACTGGGCGCCGTAGGTGAAGAAAGGCGCCCAACTTTTCAAGGCCTCAAACAGACGAACTTGCAGTCAAGGTTATAACGAGATGTCTTCAGAATGCAACAGGCTTTCCAGTGAGCTATCCAGCACGACAAACGGAGCTCGCAGTCATTAGATTCAAAGGGCTGAATAGAGGGTCAAACGAGAGTTGAAAAGAGAAATCCGAAAGCAAAGGTGAAAAATGTGAAAAATAAACTAACTCTGGTGAAGTTGGGCGCCCCAGCTTGCCAAGGGGCGCCCAAGCTTTTGAAGACCTAAAATCCAACTTTTTGGCAAACATGTCTCCAGAGGACCCCTCCTGAAATCTTCTCAGCTTCGCAACGAGTCCAAACATTCATCAATCCGACGCCCGGAGCTCAAAATTCAACAAGATCGCCCGTAGAAGTGAAAGACATGAATAAATTGAAATTTTTCCAAGTCCGGTAGAAGTGGGCTTGAGGAAAGGTTTCCAAACTTTTAAGGCCTTCAAATGATGGAATTTTGCGTAAGTAGCATCCGCTAGGTCTCACCAAAATGTACCGCTATCCAAATATTCGCATACCGGGGCTTGGATCGGCCGCTGTTCCTAATCACAGGATTCACCGAAAATCAAAGGGAGAAGGAAGAACTTGGAAATCAGAAAAATGGCTAACACTGAAGAAGTCGAGCGCCCCTAGAAAGAATGTGCACCCTTGAATTCGGAGGTCGAAATGAAGTCTTTCGCCAGAGGTGCCTCCAAAACATCCTTCTCAGTTTGAGTCAGGCTCCGCCGTGAACCACTTAGCTCGTCTGTCGGGTTGATCTGTCAACAAGAAATCGGAGGCGAAGTAACATGTCAAAATAGAGAAAAGTTGAAAATATCAAAATTTTGACTAACACTGGTGAAAATAAGCGCCCCTCTTGGAGAAAGGCGCCCAAAGTTCCATGCTTTAGAAGATTTTTGAAGTTTTTCAAAATTTCAAAATTTGCAAAGAGAGAAGGATGGCGTCCAAATTCAAGGGGCTGAGATTTAGGGTTTTGAAATAAAAGCAAAAAGAAAGCAAAACCTAAATCAAACCCTAAGTCTATTTAACACTTCTTTTCAATGTATTTTTCATTATTTTTACAGGTAGCATCCATAGGAGAAAGTTGGAGCAGCAAGTGTGAAGATTTTTGGTGATTCAAGAATCCATGGTTGCTGGTTTTACATCAGATTTTTCAGACCAGCAAGCATAAACCCTTGCTTTTTCATTTTTTTTGTTCCAGAAGATCACACTTTTCAAGCAGAAGGCCAAGGCTTTCAATTTTTCAGTCATCTGGGTCTTTTTGCCTTAATCTTTTGAAGAATTTTTCAAGAACTTCATCAAGTTGCAGCAAGTGCTTTTATTTTGCATGTCGCTGGAAAACCTCTGCTGCATTCAAATTTCAACCATCCTGGTCCTTTTCAAATCGCATCAAGAAAACCTTATATCGCAGCCTTTTCAAAAAAGTTCAAAACCTAGGGTTATTGCTTTTTTCATCAAACGTCAATGTTTTGCAAATCTAATCAACTGGATCCATTTCTAATCATATTCAACAAAACCTTACGTCGTACTTTTTCGGAAAAATTGAAGAAATTAGGGTTTGCTGCTTTTCAAGCACCAAAATTTTCAAAAATCCACGACCGGGTTGTCTTGCATTGATATTCAACAAAACCCATATCTCGTAGTGGCCCTCAAAAATTGCCTGCTTGGAGCACACAAAAATCGGGTGATTCTTAAAATAGAAATTGTTCAAGACTTGTCTCGAACCAAGGCGAAGCCTACGGGCCATTCTTCGAAGTTTTCTCTCAATGGAGTACACTCCTAATGTTTTCTAAGTCCCAATTAGTTCCTCTTTCACAATTATATCAAACAATCAGATGTATCTTGCATCATGTCAAGCCGGGTGTTCAATCTATATGTCTTGAGAGCGTGTGCAACACTTCAATCAAGAACTGGGACATTCTGGCTCCTCGCAGCAACGCTTCTATTCCTATATCAGTTCAGAGCCTTGAGTTCGTAATCGCTTGCATTAAGCATTACAACCCGGCTACTAGGGAGATCCAATCAGCAGACGGTAGATTGATTTGCAGTCTAAAGCCTGATATGGTCGAAAGGTGTTTTTCCATTCCCCCGTGGCCTGAAAGCGTAACTCTTTCAAGGGATGAATGTGAAAGGATGTGGAATATGCATAAAGATAAATATAGCAAGAAGATTGCATAGAGATGGATGAAAGAAAAACATAAGACATTGCCCAAGAATGTCGGGCTTGAGGAGGTGCAAAATCAGTTCCAGAATGTTGTTCATAGTTGCAGTCCAGTTGGCGGAAGGATAGGCCATATTTCAGTGATGTCAGCAAAGTTCGATAAAGTGGCCAATGAGGTTGAAGATTTCCTGAGATCCATTGCAGATGCTGAAGATATTCTTGAAAAGCGGTGTTTTGCTGTTGATGGCATAGATGCACTGAACCGGGACACAATCTTTAACTTCCTAGCGGATGTGATCGAGCTTTAAAGCAGCTTTCTTTCTATTCTTGGAATAATCCTTATCCATTCTTTGAGGATAGAAAGAAGATAAGATGTAATAGTTGGCGTTTCCCGCTTTTTCTGCTTTCTAGGGTTTTAAATGTTATCTTCTTTCTAGATTTAGTAATAAAGCTTGCTTGTTGAGCAAGCCCTAGATTGTGAAAGCAAGGAGATTTTAGGGTTCCCTACTCCTCTGCTTGTCTATAAATAAGAGCCTTTGCTCATTTAGTTTTCTTTAACCGTGCTAGTGAGAACAAAACGCTGAGCCTATTGTGCCTTCTATTTGTTGCTCAAGTATTGTTCATTTGTGTTGTGATAAGCAAATTGTTGAGCCTCTTTAGCCAACAAGGAGTTAGTGAGATTGCTGTTTTCTATTGTGTTAAGAATAAGTTTGCAAGCCTCCTTAGCTGCAATTTCTTGTTCAAGGCATGTTAGAAGTGAGCTTTGTTTTAGAGATTTGAGTAATAAAATCATGAGCCTCTTTTGCCTTGGTCTAAAATCTCAGATTTCCGTTATTAGTGTTCTACTTTTATGATCTTTATTTCAGCTTGCAGTGAAGTGTGTAGGTGTTTGTTGAAAGAGAGATTATTGAAGTATTTTTGTCAGAGAATCTACCTTGTTAATTTCTAACTTCTCTTGCTCTGCTATTACTTGAGAGGCTAGGAACGTCTTTAGTTTAAGTTAGTCGTAGTTGAAACTTCTTATCAGAAAATCTCAGCGGCGGCGTTTGTGTTTAAAAAACTTTGTGCTCTAAGCTGATCAAAAAGATAGGCAACTTAGTTTTAGTTTACTTTCTTTCAAACACCATCAGCAAGATGGAGCTTCCCCTTCTAATTTGAAGAGCAGTTTATCTGTGCATAGCTGTCCGTTTTCAAATCCGCATTCCAGAGGTGCGAATTTAAACGCCAACAGTTTTCTGGCGCCCACCGTGGGGCACGAGGTAAACAACAAAGAAAGCTTAGGCTTTATGTCACGGGTATGACCATCTGGCGTCCTACTGCTCCAGTTCAACAACCCGATCTTACACCTCCAGTTATCCAGCCGAGTTTCTAGATAATTGAAGGAGAGCAAGTAGACATCATCAGCAGCCTGAGGAGTTTCATCTTTGAGAAGAAGGAGACCCCTGCTCAGTGGAGAAACGGTGCTGTTATTCTAGACAAAGAGGAAGAGAAAGCCGATATTGCAGCCGAAAGACCTGTCTTTCCACCACCTGCGTGGGACTAGACAATCCTGGCGTACATAGTCTATACAAGGAGGAGAACAAGGACAAATCCGCTCTTCCAAGAAGTTGATCCTTTCCTTCCACATACACATCCTACAGAAGTTGGAGAGTCATCCAACACAGTAGCTAAATCCAACACAGTTCCTGAGTTCAACGCCGTACCTGTGTTCGAAGAAGAAGAATCCGAAGCAATGGGTGATAATCGCAACAACGATGACAACAACAATCGCAATCATAGAAGAGGTCCCCCACTGCCTTGGGGTGATAATATCGGACCTTTGGCCCTAGGAGCAAATCATGAATTGCCTAAAGGGTCAAGAAAGCACTTCCCACGATTCCAAGGTGATGGAAGTCAACATCCTGACGATCATCTTTCAGCCTTTTCAACGGCTTGCGCTGTTTTGCATGTAGGTCATGAAGATATTGCTGTTCGTCTCTTTGTTGAGACTCTCGCGGGAGCTGCTGCCGAATGGTTCAATCATTTGGAGCCTGGTTGCATAACCAACTGGAATACTATGACTGAAAAGTTTCTTGCGAGGTTCAAGCCAGCTGAAGATAGTCACCAGTTGTTCGCTCGACTTTCCAATTCGAAGGAGGACAATGAACCAATGAGAGAGTTCGTAGCAAGGTTTAACCGCCTAGTTACTCGTCTTTCATATACACTCAATCCATCGCCTGAGATCCTGTTAAGCAGTTTTGTCAACGCACTTCCATCAGAGATAGCCTTTATCATAAGGTCGGCTCACGAGACGGAACTGGGAGAAGCACAACAAGGTGCAATAGAAATTGAAGACAACATGATCACTTCAGGAAAGATCAGAGGAGATGCTATTAGGCCTTTGGTTCAAAGTTCTGCTGATCCGTTACTTCAAAGGGTTGCAAATGAAGTAACTATTCTCAAGAGGCAATTGCCACTTCAGCCAACGCCTCTTGCTCAAGTTGCACCACCACCTGCTTTGCCCGCACCTCAGCAGCCTTATCAACCTCAGCAGCCGTATCAGCCAAGGAGAAATAACTTTCAGCCTTACAACAATTACAAGCTGCGAGGGCCACCTCCACCAAGGCAAGTCGCTGACAACACACAAAATGCTGTGTTTTGCTCTTTTCATGATTCCACTGAACATACCGGCGCATCTTGCCCTGAAAATGTCAGAATGAACGAGATAATGGGATATGCCGAAGCTGCACCTGCACCAAGTTTCGTTCCAACTCCAAGTTCGAATGTTGTCTTACCTCAATCGGACAACTTCGATGGCGACTCTGCAATGGGCTACTTTGAAAGTGAACCCGATTTTGAAGAACAAGAAGAAGATATTCGTCAGTACTCTCTTGCAGTTAATCCTGAGAATCATACGACTCCTGTGTTCACCAGAGCTCAACATCTGAGGGCACACAAAGAGGAGGAAGAAGAGAGGCTGAAGATATCAAAAGATAAAGAAAAAGTAAAAGAAGTAGCTTCTACTTCAACTATTAAGTCTTTTCAAGAGAACGTGAAAGCAGTTGCTGAAGATTCGTTCTCAGCAAATTTTGATATTGTAGATTCATTGATGAAGAACAAAGTGCAGATTTCTCAGTTAGAGTATCTCCAAGACCATCCAGAGCAAGTGGACCGACTTCTCAAATTCGTGAAGAAGGGACCTACCAAGCGGCCCACGTTGCTCGAATCATCCGTTCCGGCGGAAGACAAGCCCAAGCCCTTCTATATTTCTCTATATATAGGAGGTTACAAATTGAGCAATTGTATCATCGATTCTGGAGCTTCAGACAACGTCATGCCTCTGCGAGTAATGAATGCTCTAGGACTTTCGTGCACCAAGACAAAGGACAAATGTTACTCACTGGAGTCCAAGTTAGTGCCATTAGTCGGTCAATTGAAAGATGCTCAAGTAAGATTGGCGGCTTGTCCTGAAAAGAAAATCATGATGACCATCCTAGTAGCTGACATTCCAGCAAGTTACGGGATGCTATTAAGCAGAAGCTTTTGCAAGGACCTCGGTGGAGAGATTCAAATGGATTGGTCTTCTGCAAATATTCCATTAAAGAAAGGAACTTTCAAGCCGGAACCAGAAACCAAATCTCGATTTGCGGTCGTGAAGTCTCAAGATCCTCAAGCTCAAGTTCTGTATCAAGAAACGGGTCTTGGTACTTATGCCATGCTGTCAGAGATTCCTGAAGAAAGTCGAGATCGCGTGCATCGTAGAGAAATCAGCAGAAGATCCTAACCTGTGGACTTTGCAGTTCGATGGGAGTTGTTCCACTGCTGGTTCGGGAGCGGGAGTTGTGATAATGTCTCTTGAAGGACAATTGTATCCTTTTGCATACCGCTTGCAATTTGAATGTACAAATAATACGGCGGACAAGGTTGCATGGACACGGATACGGGTACGGGTACGGGTACGGTATCGGATACGGATACGGCAGTTTTTCAAGACCTCTCAAATGGATACGGCAGGATACGACATTCATAAAAAACACACATACAAAAATATATATAACACAATTTTTCTAAATTTTTAGAGAATTTTATCATTACTTTGTAGCAATATAGACATAATTGCTAAATATTTCAAAATTCAAATACATTGATAGTTTATATATTATATTTAAATGTTTATATTTAAATATAATTTTATTATTAAAACAAAATTCAAATACATTGGTAGTTTGATACAATCACATGCTATCAAAAATATGATCACTGTTCTTCTGAAATTGGAGTTCTAAATCATCAAGATTCTCTGAAGAGTTATGATAGTTGGATTGAGTACGACCACCAACTAGATTCTCAGAACCAAATGAAGATCCACTAGTGGACCCTCCTACTATGTCAGAATTCTCAACAATAGGATTGAGATGTGTTAATGCATTTATGGATGCATCAATGTCACTCATCTCAGGCTCGACATCCCAAAGTCTACTAGGTCCCTTCATGTAGTCTGTGGAGGAATGTGACAAGAGACGAAGATTAGAATGAATATATACAAGGTCCTCTGCTTTACTAGCTGCCAATCTGTTTCGTTTCACTGAATGGATGAAACCATACGTGCTCCAATTCCTCTCAGATGCAGAAGAACTTGAAACCTATGAAAAAAGTATTATATCATTATAAGTTGCAAAGACATGCAATAAAATAAAATAAAAAGTAAGTAATAATTTAAATTAAATCATAATTCATATAATATTAA
Source organism: Sequoia sempervirens (assembly GCA_007258455.2). Classification (NCBI taxonomy): domain Eukaryota; kingdom Viridiplantae; phylum Streptophyta; class Pinopsida; order Cupressales; family Cupressaceae; genus Sequoia; species Sequoia sempervirens. Next base: position 12,039 of record VDFB02297821.1, read on the forward strand.
ACCTGCGATAGAAGTCTGATAGCCAACTTTTGCAAATGTTTAGCCATGGCACCATGAAAGTTCCACCACTTGATAGGATCCATGTCCTTTTTATCTGCCATTGCTTCAACATCTGCATATGTTCCATCAGAGGATGCAAAAGTCCCAAACTCATCTCGAAGCTCCGCTGCAACTCTAGGATCTGTAAACATTTTTTTGAAGGCTTTCTTATATCCGTCAACTACCTCAACATCCATATTCGGTGCTGTCCTATTTGGCAATGCCAACATGTCAACATGGTAGTACTTGGGGTTCAATGCGTATGCCAAAAGTTGCAAAGGAGTTGTCATTTTATCCCATCTCTTCTTGATTACCTCATATATCTGTTTATAGAAAAAATCAGTTGGATCTTGCTCTTTTGCTATAATAATGTCTCTAACCTGCTCCACCATTGTATCTATGCAATCATAGATGTCACCCAAAACTGGCTTATCAGTGTCACAACGGCGAATGAGACTGTAGATTGGTTCAGTAAAAGAGAGCAAGTAGTCAACTTGAGCCCACCAATCATCATCAAGAATTAGAGTTCTAATGTTATTTGCTCTATCTGTTTGTGATTGCCTCCAAACCACCCAAATATCACTAATCACCATACTTTTCAAGGCTTGCTTCACATCCACAAGCCTTTTAAGAACAATGTAGTGCGTGGCAAAACGAGTCTCAACCACCTTCAATTGAAAAATAAAATTTTAAAAACATAATAAATTTTAAATATATCAAAAAATGATAAAATTTTAATATTTTTTATACAAAAGAAAAGTTACCTTTAGCAACTCCAACTTGGCAAATTGTCGATAGATGGCCTGTGACATGTGATGATTACAAATAAACATTTGCATTTCTTTAGCTTCTTCATAAATTTTTTGTATCCATTGAACTTTGCCAATTTTTTGTAGCATTAAGTTCAAAGAATGAACTGCACAAGGAGTCCACCAGATGTTTGGAAATCTTGCTTCCACAACCAACCCTGCTGCTCTACATACTTTTGCATTATCTGTGATCACTTGAACAACATTTTCTGGCCCCACAGACTCAATTGCTTCAATTAGAATATTGGCAATAAATTGGGTGTCCTTTTCATCAGCCTTGCATTCCACAGCTTTCAAAAACATTGCCCCCTTTGGACTCATTGCAATCACATTGATTAGTGGCCTATTTCTAGCATCCTTCCATCCATCACAAATGATAGAAACACTTGATATTTTCCATGAAGCTCGAATCAGCTGCAATTGTCTGTCAATAATATCTCTTTCTTTTGACAAAAGGGTGGTACGAACTTTTTCATACCCTGGACCTTTGTATCCTTTTGGTGCCTCATTAACTGATCTGATCATCTCCTGCCAATATGGAGAACACACCACATTAAATGAAATCCCATTTGCATACAAGCAACGAGCAACATTTTGATCTGTATCCTCTCGACTCTACAAATTAAATGCTTTTTCCAGAGGTCCTAAATTGCTCCTTTTGTGACCTATAGATGTTCCTGAAGCTGATTCTGAATGCAAAGGGGGTTTATTTTGACTTAGAATTGTCCTTTGTTTTGATGCTTGAAAACGATTATCAGCTTCACCTTGTTCTTTTTGATATTTTGCAATTTTGTCATCTGACAATCCCTTCCCTTTACGACCATCAACATTTGGACCTGGACATACAGCACACCCTGTACCTCCTATGTGGCAAAGATGCCCGCGAACCCTAGTATAAGAACCTTTGTAATCATTTTGACACTCATGGCATATCCATTTATAACCTCCACCACCTTGAATTTTTTCCACAATGGTCACATATTTCCAAAGTGGAGATTTAGGGTCTGGTTTGATCCACTTGTCATTGTTCTCTGATGTTCCGTCATTGGATGACGATGATGCCATTATTAATATCCTGCAATAACTAATTTTTTAATAAAATTATAAAACATAAATACTATAAATTGAATATAAAACAAAATTTATTCAATAAAATTGATTTAAATATCTATTTTTAGTATCTAATAAGTTATAATATATATTTAATTTTTAAATTTTACTATCTTTAAATTTAACTTTTTAAAAATATACAAACTATGAATCTAAATTTATTTTCACAATAACTTTTAAATTTAAACCTAAATAAATTATTAATTTAAATTAAACTAAATATATTAATAAAAAAAAAATTAAAATAAATCGAAACTAGTAAATTTTACACTACAAAAGTATTTTGAAATTTGAAACTAATTTAATAATAAAATTATTAAAATAAAACCTCCTAAATCTAAATTTTTTTAATGACTATTTAATTTTTAAAAAAACCTCTTAAATATATATTTTTTTTAATAATTATTTGAACATTGTGAACTATTATTAAATCTATTTTTAATAAGAATCGAAAATTTCTTAAATCTATTTTTTAATTCTTAAATCTATTATAAATTTTAATAAATTTTATTTTCATATATATTAAAATTTTCCAAATTTTTTTTATTCATTACATAAATAATGTAATTTACATACCTGGAAAATGCACGCCAAACACGCCAAACAGAGATCGCGCGGCCGGAAGAAACCAGAAAATTGCACGCCAAACAGAGATCGCGCGGCCGGAAGAAACCAGAAAATTGCATGCCAAACAAAAATCGCGCGGCCGGAAGAAAATTGCACGCCAAACAGAAATCGCGCGGCCGGAAGAAACCAGAAAATTGCACGGGTGAATGCACGCGGATCAGAAAACCCACGCCTGGAAGAGATTAGAAAATGCTCGAAGAGACTAGAAAATCGCACTAGAATCTAGTCTCAGGGAAAGAATCAAGGATGGAAGCTCGTCGCCGGTTGTTCGAGATCAAGCTTCAGAAGAAACGCCTCAGTGCTGCCGTGGAGTAAATTAAGTTGATGATTGATTTATAATAAAAGAATTTGTAGTTTGTCTCGAGAGTGACTGAAGTTTTCTGAAGTAACGAATAGATTACCCGTCGGTGTTGTTAGGGTTGGTTTATCACAAAAACTGTAGTTCGGCCCTGTGACTGAAGTCTCGAACAAATCTTTTTTTTTTAACTGAATGCGACGAATCCGGCGCGGCTAAATCTAGGGTTTTTTTTGGCACGCATGGGCACCGTTTCCATGCCGTATTGATGCCGAATCCGATCCGCATCCGTACCCGGTACGGTGATACGCGTTCCAGGAAAGGGGGGGTGACGTATCCGGTAACCTTGACGACGGAGTATGAGGCGCTTTTACTAGGTCTCAGGAATGCAAAAGATATGGGTATCAAATACCTTAGGGTCGAAGGTGATGCGGAACTTGTTGTAAAGCAAGTCAGAGATCAATTCAGAGTGAAAGCAGATCGTCTTCGACATTATAGAAATAGGGTGTGGAATGCAATAGATTGGTTCGAAGCATTTGATATCAAGTATATTCCACGTCTAGAAAATAGCAGAGCAGATGCCCTCGCGGTATCAGCTTCACTTTTCATGCCACATTCTGACTTTCGTCAGAATGCGTTTGCCATTGAATTAATATACAGGCCAGCTGTACCCGACAATTGTGATAATTGGCAAGTCTTTAACGATGATAAACACATTAAGGAGTTTCTTGTTATGGGAGATAATTTCAAAGAATTGTTCTTTGAAGGCAGTTCGTCTACTCACAGAGAAGCAGTAACAGAAGCCTCTAATACACCAAAGCTTGCTGAGGACAAAGAAACTTCAGAAGAACCTGATACCAGCATAATCCAGTTGAAAGGAAATAAAATTCCCAAGGGTTTAGTTTCCTTGGAGAATATTTTTGACAGGCACGACAGATATATTCAAGATCAGAGAAACTCAAGCGACAGAACCTCCGCCAAATATCAACAAGTCAATATTGGTACAGTTGACAAGCCTAGGCTTGTTAATTTAGGTACATGTTGCACTGCAGAGGAGAGTGAGAAGTTCATTTCTTTGTTTCAGCAATACCAAGATGTCTTCGCCTGGTCATATGAAGATTTGAAAGTTTTTACACCAAGAGAATTGTCTCACACAATTCCTCTTCAACCTGAAGCGAAGCCCTTCAGGCAAAAGCAACGACACTACAATCCGCGGATTCAAGACACTATCTACGCGGAGATCCAGAAGATGGTGAATGCAAAGATCATCTTTCCAATCCATCATTCCACTTGGGTGTCGAATATAGTTCCTGTGCGCAAGAAGAACGGAGAAATCAGAATTTGCGTTGATTTTAGGAACTTGAATCAATCATCGCTCAAGGATAATTATCCTTTGCCAATCATGGAGCACACCTTACAGACGGTTACCGGTTCAGAGATGCTGTCTTTATTGGACGGTTTTTTTGGTTATAATCAAATAGCGGTAGCTGAGGAAGATCAGTTCAAGACGGCATTCACAACCCCGTGGGGTACATTTGCCTATGAAAGGATGCCCTTCGGCCTCATCAACACCGGTGCTACATTTCAGAGAGCCATGGATTTGGCATTTGGTGATTTGAAGAATAAAGTAATAGTTGTCTATCTAGACGACCTCACTGTTTTCTCGAAGATACGACAAGATCACTTTTCACATCTGGGGAAGGTCTTCGAGAGATGCAGATATCATAAAATATCGTTGAATCCCAAAAAGTCTATCTTCGCGGTGACGGAAGGCAAGTTGCTTGGCCACATCGTCTCCAAGGAGGGCACTCGAATTGACCCAAGCCGGGTCGAAGGTATTAGAAGTTTGTCTCTTCCAACAAGCAGAACAGGGGTACACTCTTTCTTTGGTAAGGTAAATTTCATACGAAGATTTGTACCAGATTTTTCTGAGTTGACTAAAGATATATCTGCTATGATGAAGAAGAAGACAGTTTTCAAGTGGACAGGAGGAGGAAAGAAGGCATTCGCAGCAATAAAAGAAGCCATCAGTCGAGCTCCAGTGCTAGTCCGTCCTAATTTTGAGAAGGAATTTATCCTTTATTGTTATGCATCAGAGCATACTCTGTCTGCCATTCTGACACAAAAGTTAAATGAAGAAACTGAATCTCCCATAGCTTTCATGAGCTGTAGTTTCAAGGACAGCGAATCAAGATACTCTCAGATTGAAAAGAATGCCTATGCGGTGGTTCGAGTTGTAAAGAATTTCAGATTTTATATCCTAAATTCTCACACCGTTGTGTATGTCACAGATCCAGCAGTGAAGAGCGTGTTAACTCAACAGGAGATGGGCTCCAAAAGAGGAAACTGGGTCGCAAAGGTGCAAGAGTATGATTTGGAGATCAAGCCAACCAAACTCGTCCGTGGGAGAGGTCTTTGTCAGTTGATGGCGGAAGATAGTGATAAGAAACTTCAAGCCAAGGGTATACCTGAGATTGAACCTGAAGTTAAAGAAGACCTTCCAATGGTCTTGCTGATCGAGTCTTCAGGAGAATGGTTCACTGAGATATGGTATTACCTAACATACGGTGATTGTCCAAATCACTTGAACAAGCAACAAAGGAGAACGCTTAAGTTGAAAGCGCAGAATTATATAATCATCAGCAATGTTTTGTACAAGCGGGCCCTTGACGGAACATTCTTGTTGTGCGTTACCAAAGATCAACAACGGCGTTTGCTAGAAGCTTTCCATAATCAAGCATGCGGTGGTCACTTTTCTTCAAAGGTGACAGCTTTTAAAATCTTGCAGGCTCAGTTCTTTTGGCCGACTATGTTCTGCGATGCATATGAGTGGGTACATAAATGTCAGTTGTGTCAGCAGTTTGTTGGCAAGGCAAAGTTAGCAGCCGCTCCTCTTAGGCCAGTTGTTATAGATGCTCCATTTCAGCAATGGGGTTTAGATTTTATTGGTCCTATCAACCCACGTTCCAACAAGGGGCATATTTATGTCCTTACAGCCACTGATTATTTCACTAAATGGGTTGAAGCCATTCCTACCAAGCGAGCTACGTCCGAAGTCGTATGTGAGTTCTTAAAGAAAACATTGTCACACGCTTTGGAGTGCCTCGCAAAATTGTGACAGATAATGCAACATGTTTCTCATCTGAGGAGCTAATGGAGTTCTGTTTTGATCACAGCATTACACTATCTCATTCATCAGATTATTACCCCCAGGGTAATGGACAAGCTGAATCATCAAACAAGAATATTGTCACAATCATTCGCAAGTTGGTTGATTCCCGTCAGCGAACTTGGCACAAGAGACTTTATGATGCTCTCTGGGCCGACAGAATTACTCCGAAGAGAGCCATTGGTACCTCACCCTTTATCCTCTTGTATGGTACAGAAGCAATGACACCCATCACATTAGAGTTGTCCGCCTTGCAGTTGGCGACCGCAGTGGAAGATGGAGAGTTCACAGATCCCATTCAGAAGCGTATCATGTACCTGACTAAGCTTCAAGAAGAAAGGGAAGAGGTAGTAGACAGAATCACTCAGCACCAGGAGCGGGTGAAGAAGATTTTTGACAAGAAAGCTCGCCAACGAGATTTCAAGGTTGGAGATCAAGTCCTCTTATGGGATAAGAGACATGAGCCCAAGGGAATGCATGGGAAATTCGATTCCTTGTGACTAGGACCTTTCAAGATTCACGAGCCTGCCGGAGAGAACACCTATATTCTCTCGCGCTTGGATGGAAGTCTCCTCCCTCCACCACACAGCGGGCAGTACCTCAAGCACTTCGTCCCTTCGGGGGTGGAGTAAGTTTTCAAAACGATCTTTGTAAATATTTTTCATTGCTTTTCGTAATGTGTTTCCCCTTTCCGTGATGTTTTCATTATGTTGTATTTCCCCTTTCCGTAACAGTCCTGTCGTGTTTTAGGTGATTAAGAGTCTTGTTTTAGGTGATTAATAGGGAAGTCCAACTTTTAGGTGATTCTTAGGAAGTCCGGTTATAGGTGATTAAGGAATGTCTTGCAAAATAGGTGATTAGGAAATGATGTTGACTCTGATACCCAATGGATAAGGCACTGGTCTAAGCTTAAACTCCAGAGATTCTATGGTTCTCCTATGCCGAAAGTATCCGCCATGGTCCCCAAACAGAGCCAATGTTGTACCCCAAAATTAAAATTTTTTTTACACTTAGACATTTTGAAGAAATGAGTAAAAGTCTTGTCAAATCAGTCAAAAAGGTCAAAATTCGGGTGTGCATGTCTTGCATGAGGGGTTAAAACGCAAAATTTTCAATTTCTGACGATCTGGGTCTGCTAAGAGCAGCTTAACCTACAAAACCGAGATCTCAATTTTTCATCCCTAAATTTTAGGAAAACTGCTATTTTTAGAAATTTTCTAAAATTAGTAACGTTTTCTGGGTTTTTCTGGGTTTCTTTCGAAATGGATACTGGCAAAATTTTCTAAAAAATAATTTTTTTCTAAAATAAAGTTGGTCCGCATTGTGGTCTCGAATCGATTTGATTGGCTCCAAAATGTGTCCGACGTTGGTGCGCTTAGGAATTCCTAAATGATCGGGCCTTGCCCCATCAGTCTATTCTCGGCTTAAGCATATCCTCGAGCCCGGTGGTCATCAATGGAGGTCATCCGATCGCCGGGCTTTTAGCATTTAAACTTCTCGTGCGTATGCGTGAAACGATGAACATGCACCTAAGAGTTTGCAGGAAGAAACCGGAAAGTCATGAAATTCCTTCGCACATCACGATTAAGCTCAAGGAAGAAAGGTTTCCACCTTTTAGCACTCGATGAGTGAATTAAGGTTTGACCTCCAATGGAAGTTGCTTAGCTTTCATTCAGCTTCGCGATGGATATCCCCGTTAGAGCATCCGACAATCCAGTCTCCGGCAAATTCGAGTCAAAGTGGAAGATATAGAATGAAGATCTGAAACTCGAAGAAGAAGGTTAAAGAATAAAATTGAAAATTATTCCAAGTCTGGAGAAACTGGGCGCCGTAGGTGAAGAAAGGCGCCCAACTTTTCAAGGCCTCAAACAGACGAACTTGCAGTCAAGGTTATAACGAGATGTCTTCAGAATGCAACAGGCTTTCCAGTGAGCTATCCAGCACGACAAACGGAGCTCGCAGTCATTAGATTCAAAGGGCTGAATAGAGGGTCAAACGAGAGTTGAAAAGAGAAATCCGAAAGCAAAGGTGAAAAATGTGAAAAATAAACTAACTCTGGTGAAGTTGGGCGCCCCAGCTTGCCAAGGGGCGCCCAAGCTTTTGAAGACCTAAAATCCATTTTTTGGCAAACGTGTCTCCAGAAAACCCCTCCTGAAATCCTCTCAGCTTCGCAACGAATCCAAACTTTCATCAATCTGATGCCCGGAGCTCAAAATTCAACAAGATCGCCCATAGAAGTGAAAGACATGAATAAATTGAAATTTTTTCCAAGTCTGGTAGAAGTGGGCGCCCCAGTTGAGGAAAGGCGCCCAAACTTTAAGGCCTTCAAATGATGGAATTTGCAGAAGTAGCATCCAAGAAGGTCTCACCAAAATCAGTCTGGCTATCCAACGAAATATTCAGACAGTCAGTTGGATCAGCGTTGCTCCCGGAATCGAGGATTCATCAGAAAATCAAAGGGAGAAGGAAGAACTTGGAAATCAGAAAAATGGCTAACACTGAAGAAGTCGAGCGCCCCTAGAAAGAATGTGCACCCTTGAATTCGGAGGTCGAAATGAAGTCTTTCGCCAGAGGTGCCTCCAAAACATCCTTCTCAGTTTGAGTCAGGCTCCGCCGTGAACCACTTAGCTCGTCTGTCGGGTTGATCTGTCAACAAGAAATCGGAGGCGAAGTAACATGTCAAAATAGAGAAAAGTTGAAAATATCAAAATTTTGACTAACACTGGTGAAAATAAGCGCCCCTCTTGGAGAAAGGCGCCCAAAGTTCCATGCTTTAGAAGATTTTTGAAGTTTTTCAAAATTTCAAAATTTGCAAAGAGAGAAGGATGGCGTCCAAATTCAAGGGGCTGAGATTTAGGGTTTTGAAATAAAAGCAAAAAGAAAGCAAAACCTAAATCAAACCCTAAGTCTATTTAACACTTCTTTTCAATGTATTTTTCATTATTTTTACAGGTAGCATCCATAGGAGAAAGTTGGAGCAGCAAGTGTGAAGATTTTTGGTGATTCAAGAATCCATGGTTGCTGGTTTTACATCAGATTTTTCAGACCAGCAAGCATAAACCCTTGCTTTTTCATTTTTTTTGTTCCAGAAGATCACACTTTTCAAGCAGAAGGCCAAGGCTTTCAATTTTTCAGTCATCTGGGTCTTTTTGCCTTAATCTTTTGAAGAATTTTTCAAGAACTTCATCAAGTTGCAGCAAGTGCTTTTATTTTGCATGTCAGTGAAAACCTCAGTGCATTCAAATTTCAACCATCTGGGTCCTTTCAAATCAGTCTTCTGAAGAAAACCCATATCGCAGCTTTTTTCAAAAAGTTCAAAACCTAGTGGTTGCTTTTTCGAATAAACGCCGTGGTTTTGCAAATCTAATCAACTGGATCCATTTCTAATCATATTCTGAACAAAACCCAGGTGCCAGCTTTTTTCGGGAAAAAATTGAAGAAATTAGGGTTTGCTGCTTTTTCAAGCTAAATTCAAAATTTCAAAAACGGACGATCTGGGTTGTCTTGTATCGATATTCTGAACAAAACCCATATCTCAGAAAAAATTCTCAAAAATTTGTCCGTTGGAGCACAAAAAATCAGCATTCTAAAAATAGAAATTGTCCAAGACTTGTCTGAACCAAGGCGAGTTTACAGTCATTCTTCGAGTTTTCTGAAATGGAGTACACTCCTAATGTTTTCAAGTCCTAATCAGCTCTCTTTCACAATTATATCAAAACAACTGAGACAGACTTGCATCATGTCAAGCCGGTGTTCGATCTACATGCCTTGGAGAGAAGGTGCAACACTTCAACAAATCAAGAACTCCGACATTCTCCCCTGGGCTCCCTATAACGCTCTTATTCCTATATCGTACCAGAGCCTTGAGTTCGTGAATCGCCAGATTAAGCATTACAACGCTACTAGGGAGATCCAATCAGCAGACGGTAGATTGATTTGCAGTTTAAAGCCTGATATGGTCGAAAGGTGTTTTTCCATTCCCCCGTGGCCTGAAAGCGTAACTCTTTCAAGGGATGAATGTGAAAGGATGTGGGATGTGCATAAAGATAAATATAGCAAGAAGATTGCATAGATGGATGAAAGAAAAAACATAAGACATTGCCCAAGAATGTCGGCTTCGGGAGGAGGTGCAAAATCGGCCTGTATCGTTGTCTATAGTTGCGTACCAGCTTGGCGAAGGATAGGCCATATTTCAGCTGATGTTTAAAGTTCGGAGCAAGCAAAGTGGCCAATGAGGTTGAAGATTTCCTCGAGATCCATTGCATATTTAAGATATTCTTGAAAAGCGGTGGTTTTGTCGTTGATGGTATTAGGATGCACCGAACCTGACAATAATCTTTAACTTCCTAGCGATGTGATCGAGCTTTAAAGCAGCTTTCTTTCCCACTTTCTTTCTATTCTTGGAATAATTCTTATCCATTCTTTGAGAAGGGAAAGAAGATAAGATGTAATAGTTGGCGTTTCGCGCTTTTTCTGCTTTCTAGGGTTTTAAATGTTATCTTCTTTCTAGATTTAGTAATAAAGCTTGCTTGCTGAGCAAGCCCTAGATTGTGAAAGCAAGGAGATTTTAGGGTTCCCTACTCCTCTGCTTCTCTATAAATAAGAGCCTTTGCTCATTTAGTTTCTTTAACTGCTAGTGAGAACAAAACGCTGAGCCTATTGTGCCTTCTATTTGTTGCTCAAGTATTGTTCATTTGTGTTGTGATAAGCAAATTGTTGAGCCTCTTTAGCCAACAAGGAGTTAGTGAGATTGCTGTTTTCTATTGTGTTAATAATAAGTTTGCAAGCCTCCTTAGCTGCAATTTCTTGTTCAAGGCATGTTAGAAGTGAGCTTTGTTTTAGAGATTTGAGTAATAAAATCATGAGCCTCTTTTGCCTTGGTCTAAAATCTCAGATTTCCGTTATTAGTGTTCTACTTTTATGATCTTTATTTCAGCTTGCAGTGAAGTGTGTAGGTGTTTGTTGAAAGAGAGATTATTGAAGTATTTTTGTCAGAGAATCTACCTTGTTAATTTCTAACTTCTCTTGCTCTGCTATTACTTGAGAGGCTAGGAACGTCTTTAGTTTAAGTTAGTCGTAGTTGAAACTTCTTATCAGAAAATCTCAGCGGCGGCGTTTGTGTTTAAAAAACTTTGTGCTCTAAGCTGATCAAAAAGATAGGCAACTTAGTTTTAGTTTACTTTCTTTCAAACACCATCAGCAAGATGGAGCTTCCCCTTCTAATTTGAAGAGCAGTTTATCTGTGCATAGCTGTCCGTTTTCAAATCCGCATTCCAGAGGTGCGAATTTAAACGCCAACAGTTTTCTGGCGCCCACCGTGGGGCACGAGGTAAACAACAAAGAAAGCTTAGGCTTTATGTCACGGGTATGACCATCTGGCGTCCTACTGCTCCAGTTCAACAACCCGATCTTACACCTCCAGTTATCCAGCCGAGTTTCTAGATAATTGAAGGAGAGCAAGTAGACATCATCAGCAGCCTGAGGAGTTTCATCTTTGAGAAGAAGGAGACCCCTGCTCAGTGGAGAAACGGTGCTGTTATTCTAGACAAAGAGGAAGAGAAAGCCGATATTGCAGCCGAAAGACCTGTCTTTCCACCACCTGCGTGGGACTAGACAATCCTGGCGTACATAGTCTATACAAGGAGGAGAACAAGGACAAATCCGCTCTTCCAAGAAGTTGATCCTTTCCTTCCACATACACATCCTACAGAAGTTGGAGAGTCATCCAACACAGTAGCTAAATCCAACACAGTTCCTGAGTTCAACGCCGTACCTGTGTTCGAAGAAGAAGAATCCGAAGCAATGGGTGATAATCGCAACAACGATGACAACAACAATCGCAATCATAGAAGAGGTCCCCCACTGCCTTGGGGTGATAATATCGGACCTTTGGCCCTAGGAGCAAATCATGAATTGCCTAAAGGGTCAAGAAAGCACTTCCCACGATTCCAAGGTGATGGAAGTCAACATCCTGACGATCATCTTTCAGCCTTTTCAACGGCTTGCGCTGTTTTGCATGTAGGTCATGAAGATATTGCTGTTCGTCTCTTTGTTGAGACTCTCGCGGGAGCTGCTGCCGAATGGTTCAATCATTTGGAGCCTGGTTGCATAACCAACTGGAATACTATGACTGAAAAGTTTCTTGCGAGGTTCAAGCCAGCTGAAGATAGTCACCAGTTGTTCGCTCGACTTTCCAATTCGAAGGAGGACAATGAACCAATGAGAGAGTTCGTAGCAAGGTTTAACCGCCTAGTTACTCGTCTTTCATATACACTCAATCCATCACCTAAGATCCTGTTAAGCAGTTTTGTCAACGCACTTCCATCAGAGATAGCCTTTATCATAAGGTCGGCTCACGAGACAGAACTGGGAGAAGCACAACAAGGTGCAATAGAAATTGAAGACAACATGATCACTTCAGGAAAGATCAGAGGAGATGCTATTAGGCCTTTGGTTCAAAGTTCTACTGATCCGTTACTTCAAAGGGTTGCAAATGAAGTAACTATTCTCAAGAGGCAATTGCCACTTCAGCCGACGCCTCTTGCTCAAGTTGCACCACCACCTGCTTTGCCCGCACCACAACAGTTTTATCAGCCTCAGCAGCCGTATCAGGAGGAGAAATAACTTTCAACCTTACAACAATTACAAGCCGCGAGGGCCACCTCCACCAAGGCAAGTCGTGACAACACACAAAATGCTGTGTTTTGCTCTTTTCATGATTCCACTGAACATACCGGCGCATCTTGCCCTGAAAATGTCAGAATGAACGAGATAATGGGATATGCCGAAGCTGCACCTGCACCAAGTTTCGTTCCAACTCCAAGTTCGAATGTTGTCTTACCTCAATCGGACAACTTCGATGGCGACTCCGCAACGGGCTACTTTGAAAGTGAACCCGATTTTGAAGAACAAGAAGAAGATATTTGTCAGTACTCTCTTGCAGTTAATCCTGAGAATCATACGACTCCTGTGTTCACCAGAGCTCAACATCTGAGGGCACACAAAGAAGAGGAAGAAGAGAGGCTGAAGATATCAAAAGATAAAGAAAAAGTAAAAGAAGTAGCTTCTACTTCAAATATTAAGTCTTCTCAAGAGAACGTGAAAGCAGTTGCTGAAGATTCGTCCTCAGCAAATTTTGATATTGTAGATTCATTGATGAAGAACAAAGTGCAGATTTCTCAGTTAGAGTATCTCCAAGATCATCCAGAGCAAGTGGACCGACTTCTCAAATTCGTGAAGAAAGGACCTACCAAGCAGCCCACATTGCTCGAATCATCCGTTCCGGCGGAAGACAAGCCTAAGCCCTTCTATATTTCTCTATATATAGGAGGTTACAAATTGAGCAATTGTATCATCGATTCTGGAGCTTCAGACAACGTCATGCCTTTGCAAGTGATGAACGCTCTAGGACTTTCGTGCACCAAGACAAAGGACAAATGTTACTCACTGGAGTCCAAGTTAGTGCCATTAGTCGGTCAATTGAAAGATGCTCAAGTAAGATTGGCGGCTTGTCCTGAAAAGAAAATCATGATGACCATCCTAGTAGCTGACATTCCAGCAAGTTACGGGATGCTATTAAGCAGAAGCTTTTGCAAGGACCTCGGTGGAGAGATTCAAATGGATTGGTCTTCTGCAAATATTCCATTAAAGAAAGGAACTTTCAAGCCGGAACCAGAAACCAAATCTCGATTTGCGGTCGTGAAGTCTCAAGATCCTCAAGCTCAAGTTCTGTATCAAGAAACGGGTCTTGGTACTTATGCCATGCTGTCAGAGATTCCTGAAGAAAGTCGAGATCGCGTGCATCGTAGAGAAATCAGCAGAAGATCCTAACCTGTGGACTTTGCAGTTCGATGGGAGTTGTTCCACTGCTGGTTCGGGAGCGGGAGTTGTGATAATGTCTCTTGAAGGACAATTGTATCCTTTTGCATACCGCTTGCAATTTGAATGTACAAATAATACGGCGGACAAGGTTGCATGGACACGGATACGGGTACGGGTACGGGTACGGTATCGGATACGGATACGGCAGTTTTTCAAGACCTCTCAAATGGATACGGCAGGATACGACATTCATAAAAAACACACATACAAAAATATATATAACACAATTTTTCTAAATTTTTAGAGAATTTTATCATTACTTTGTAGCAATATAGACATAATTGCTAAATATTTCAAAATTCAAATACATTGATAGTTTATATATTATATTTAAATGTTTATATTTAAATATAATTTTATTATTAAAACAAAATTCAAATACATTGGTAGTTTGATACAATCACATGCTATCAAAAATATGATCACTGTTCTTCTGAAATTGGAGTTCTAAATCATCAAGATTCTCTGAAGAGTTATGATAGTTGGATTGAGTACGACCACCAACTAGATTCTCAGAACCAAATGAAGATCCACTAGTGGACCCTCCTACTATGTCAGAATTCTCAACAATAGGATTGAGATGTGTTAATGCATTTATGGATGCATCAATGTCACTCATCTCAGGCTCGACATCCCAAAGTCTACTAGGTCCCTTCATGTAGTCTGTGGAGGAATGTGACAAGAGACGAAGATTAGAATGAATATATACAAGGTCCTCTGCTTTACTAGCTGCCAATCTGTTTCGTTTCACTGAATGGATGAAACCATACGTGCTCCAATTCCTCTCAGATGCAGAAGAACTTGAAACCTATGAAAAAAGTATTATATCATTATAAGTTGCAAAGACATGCAATAAAATAAAATAAAAAGTAAGTAATAATTTAAATTAAATCATAATTCATATAATATTAAACCTGCGATAGAAGTCTGATAGCCAACTTTTGCAAATGTTTAGCCATGGCACCATGAAAGTTCCACCACTTGATAGGATCCATGTCCTTTTTATCTGCCATTGCTTCAACATCTGCATATGTTCCATCAGAGGATGCAAAAGTCCCAAACTCATCTCGAAGCTCCGCTGCAACTCTAGGATCTGTAAACATTTTTTTGAAGGCTTTCTTATATCCGTCAACTACCTCAACATCCATATTCGGTGCTGTCCTATTTGGCAATGCCAACATGTCAACATGGTAGTACTTGGGGTTCAATGCGTATGCCAAAAGTTGCAAAGGAGTTGTCATTTTATCCCATCTCTTCTTGATTACCTCATATATCTGTTTATAGAAAAAATCAGTTGGATCTTGCTCTTTTGCTATAATAATGTCTCTAACCTGCTCCACCATTGTATCTATGCAATCATAGATGTCACCCAAAACTGGCTTATCAGTGTCACAACGGCGAATGAGACTGTAGATTGGTTCAGTAAAAGAGAGCAAGTAGTCAACTTGAGCCCACCAATCATCATCAAGAATTAGAGTTCTAATGTTATTTGCTCTATCTGTTTGTGATTGCCTCCAAACCACCCAAATATCACTAATCACCATACTTTTCAAGGCTTGCTTCACATCCACAAGCCTTTTAAGAACAATGTAGTGCGTGGCAAAACGAGTCTCAACCACCTTCAATTGAAAAATAAAATTTTAAAAACATAATAAATTTTAAATATATCAAAAAATGATAAAATTTTAATATTTTTTATACAAAAGAAAAGTTACCTTTAGCAACTCCAACTTGGCAAATTGTCGATAGATGGCCTGTGACATGTGATGATTACAAATAAACATTTGCATTTCTTTAGCTTCTTCATAAATTTTTTGTATCCATTGAACTTTGCCAATTTTTTGTAGCATTAAGTTCAAAGAATGAACTGCACAAGGAGTCCACCAGATGTTTGGAAATCTTGCTTCCACAACCAACCCTGCTGCTCTACATACTTTTGCATTATCTGTGATCACTTGAACAACATTTTCTGGCCCCACAGACTCAATTGCTTCAATTAGAATATTGGCAATAAATTGGGTGTCCTTTTCATCAGCCTTGCATTCCACAGCTTTCAAAAACATTGCCCCCTTTGGACTCATTGCAATCACATTGATTAGTGGCCTATTTCTAGCATCCTTCCATCCATCACAAATGATAGAAACACCTGATATTTTCCATGAAGCTCGAATCAGCTGCAATTGTCTGTCAATAATATCTCTTTCTTTTGACAAAAGGGTGGTACGAACTTTTTCATACCCTGGACCTTTGTATCCTTTTGGTGCCTCATTAACTGATCTGATCATCTCCTGCCAATATGGAGAACGCACCACATTAAATGAAATCCCATTTGCATACAAGCAACGAGCAACATTTTGATCTGTATCCTCTCGACTCTACAAATTAAATGCTTTTTCCAGAGGTCCTAAATTGCTCCTTTTGTGACCTATAGATGTTCCTGAAGCTGATTCTGAATGCAAAGGGGGTTTATTTTGACTTAGAATTGTCCTTTGTTTTGATGCTTGAAAACAATTATCAGCTTCACCTTGTTCTTTTTGATATTTTGCAATTTTGTCATCTGACAATCCCTTCCCTTTACGACCATCAACATTTGGACCTGGACATACAGCACACCCTGTACCTCCTATGTGGCAAAGATGCCCGCGAACCCTAGTATAAGAACCTTTGTAATCATTTTGACACTCATGGCATATCCATTTATAACCTCCACCACCTTGAATTTTTTCCACAATGGTCACATATTTCCAAAGTGGAGATTTAGGGTCTGGTTTGATCCACTTGTCATTGTTCTCTGATGTTCCGTCATTGGATGACGATGATGCCATTATTAATATCCTGCAATAACTAATTTTTTAATAAAATTATAAAACATAAATACTATAAATTGAATATAAAACAAAATTTATTCAATAAAATTGATTTAAATATCTATTTTTAGTATCTAATAAGTTATAATATATATTTAATTTTTAAATTTTACTATCTTTAAATTTAACTTTTTAAAAATATACAAACTATGAATCTAAATTTATTTTCACAATAACTTTTAAATTTAAACCTAAATAAATTATTAATTTAAATTAAACTAAATATATTAATAAAAAAGAAAAATTAAAATAAATCGAAACTAGTAAATTTTACACTACAAAAGTATTTTGAAATTTGAAACTAATTTAATAATAAAATTATTAAAATAAAACCTCCTAAATCTAAATTTTTTTAATGACTATTTAATTTTTAAAAAAACCTCTTAAATATATATTTTTTTTAATAATTATTTGAACATTGTGAACTATTATTAAATCTATTTTTAATAAGAATCGAAAATTTCTTAAATCTATTTTTTAATTCTTAAATCTATTATAAATTTTAATAAATTTTATTTTCATATATATTAAAATTTTCCAAATTTT
The DNA here is from genome assembly GCA_007258455.2 of Sequoia sempervirens. NCBI lineage: Eukaryota > Viridiplantae > Streptophyta > Pinopsida > Cupressales > Cupressaceae > Sequoia > Sequoia sempervirens. The sequence continues at coordinate 29,382 of VDFB02297821.1, forward strand.
TTTTATTCATTACATAAATAATGTAATTTACATACCTGGAAAATGCACGCCAAACACGCCAAACAGAGATCGCGCGGCCGGAAGAAACCAGAAAATTGCACGCCAAACAGAGATCGCGCGGCCGGAAGAAACCAGAAAATTGCATGCCAAACAAAAATCGCGCGGCCGGAAGAAAATTGCACGCCAAACAGAAATCGCGCGGCCGGAAGAAACCAGAAAATTGCACGGGTGAATGCACGCGGATCAGAAAACCCACGCCTGGAAGAGATTAGAAAATGCTCGAAGAGACTAGAAAATCGCACTAGAATCTAGTCTCAGGGAAAGAATCAAGGATGGAAGCTCGTCGCCGGTTGTTCGAGATCAAGCTTCAGAAGAAACGCCTCAGTGCTGCCGTGGAGTAAATTAAGTTGATGATTGATTTATAATAAAAGAATTTGTAGTTTGTCTCGAGAGTGACTGAAGTTTTCTGAAGTAACGAATAGATTACCCGTCGGTGTTGTTAGGGTTGGTTTATCACAAAAACTGTAGTTCGGCCCTGTGACTGAAGTCTCGAACAAATCTTTTTTTTTTAACTGAATGCGACGAATCCGGCGCGGCTAAATCTAGGGTTTTTTTTGGCACGCATGGGCACCGTTTCCATGCCGTATTGATGCCGAATCCGATCCGCATCCGTACCCGGTACGGTGATACGCGTTCCAGGAAAGGGGGGGTGACGTATCCGGTAACCTTGACGACGGAGTATGAGGCGCTTTTACTAGGTCTCAGGAATGCAAAAGATATGGGTATCAAATACCTTAGGGTCGAAGGTGATGCGGAACTTGTTGTAAAGCAAGTCAGAGATCAATTCAGAGTGAAAGCAGATCGTCTTCGACATTATAGAAATAGGGTGTGGAATGCAATAGATTGGTTCGAAGCATTTGATATCAAGTATATTCCACGTCTAGAAAATAGCAGAGCAGATGCCCTCGCGGTATCAGCTTCACTTTTCATGCCACATTCTGACTTTCGTCAGAATGCGTTTGCCATTGAATTAATATACAGGCCAGCTGTACCCGACAATTGTGATAATTGGCAAGTCTTTAACGATGATAAACACATTAAGGAGTTTCTTGTTATGGGAGATAATTTCAAAGAATTGTTCTTTGAAGGCAGTTCGTCTACTCACAGAGAAGCAGTAACAGAAGCCTCTAATACACCAAAGCTTGCTGAGGACAAAGAAACTTCAGAAGAACCTGATACCAGCATAATCCAGTTGAAAGGAAATAAAATTCCCAAGGGTTTAGTTTCCTTGGAGAATATTTTTGACAGGCACGACAGATATATTCAAGATCAGAGAAACTCAAGCGACAGAACCTCCGCCAAATATCAACAAGTCAATATTGGTACAGTTGACAAGCCTAGGCTTGTTAATTTAGGTACATGTTGCACTGCAGAGGAGAGTGAGAAGTTCATTTCTTTGTTTCAGCAATACCAAGATGTCTTCGCCTGGTCATATGAAGATTTGAAAGTTTTTACACCAAGAGAATTGTCTCACACAATTCCTCTTCAACCTGAAGCGAAGCCCTTCAGGCAAAAGCAACGACACTACAATCCGCGGATTCAAGACACTATCTACGCGGAGATCCAGAAGATGGTGAATGCAAAGATCATCTTTCCAATCCATCATTCCACTTGGGTGTCGAATATAGTTCCTGTGCGCAAGAAGAACGGAGAAATCAGAATTTGCGTTGATTTTAGGAACTTGAATCAATCATCGCTCAAGGATAATTATCCTTTGCCAATCATGGAGCACACCTTACAGACGGTTACCGGTTCAGAGATGCTGTCTTTATTGGACGGTTTTTTTGGTTATAATCAAATAGCGGTAGCTGAGGAAGATCAGTTCAAGACGGCATTCACAACCCCGTGGGGTACATTTGCCTATGAAAGGATGCCCTTCGGCCTCATCAACACCGGTGCTACATTTCAGAGAGCCATGGATTTGGCATTTGGTGATTTGAAGAATAAAGTAATAGTTGTCTATCTAGACGACCTCACTGTTTTCTCGAAGATACGACAAGATCACTTTTCACATCTGGGGAAGGTCTTCGAGAGATGCAGATATCATAAAATATCGTTGAATCCCAAAAAGTCTATCTTCGCGGTGACGGAAGGCAAGTTGCTTGGCCACATCGTCTCCAAGGAGGGCACTCGAATTGACCCAAGCCGGGTCGAAGGTATTAGAAGTTTGTCTCTTCCAACAAGCAGAACAGGGGTACACTCTTTCTTTGGTAAGGTAAATTTCATACGAAGATTTGTACCAGATTTTTCTGAGTTGACTAAAGATATATCTGCTATGATGAAGAAGAAGACAGTTTTCAAGTGGACAGGAGGAGGAAAGAAGGCATTCGCAGCAATAAAAGAAGCCATCAGTCGAGCTCCAGTGCTAGTCCGTCCTAATTTTGAGAAGGAATTTATCCTTTATTGTTATGCATCAGAGCATACTCTGTCTGCCATTCTGACACAAAAGTTAAATGAAGAAACTGAATCTCCCATAGCTTTCATGAGCTGTAGTTTCAAGGACAGCGAATCAAGATACTCTCAGATTGAAAAGAATGCCTATGCGGTGGTTCGAGTTGTAAAGAATTTCAGATTTTATATCCTAAATTCTCACACCGTTGTGTATGTCACAGATCCAGCAGTGAAGAGCGTGTTAACTCAACAGGAGATGGGCTCCAAAAGAGGAAACTGGGTCGCAAAGGTGCAAGAGTATGATTTGGAGATCAAGCCAACCAAACTCGTCCGTGGGAGAGGTCTTTGTCAGTTGATGGCGGAAGATAGTGATAAGAAACTTCAAGCCAAGGGTATACCTGAGATTGAACCTGAAGTTAAAGAAGACCTTCCAATGGTCTTGCTGATCGAGTCTTCAGGAGAATGGTTCACTGAGATATGGTATTACCTAACATACGGTGATTGTCCAAATCACTTGAACAAGCAACAAAGGAGAACGCTTAAGTTGAAAGCGCAGAATTATATAATCATCAGCAATGTTTTGTACAAGCGGGCCCTTGACGGAACATTCTTGTTGTGCGTTACCAAAGATCAACAACGGCGTTTGCTAGAAGCTTTCCATAATCAAGCATGCGGTGGTCACTTTTCTTCAAAGGTGACAGCTTTTAAAATCTTGCAGGCTCAGTTCTTTTGGCCGACTATGTTCTGCGATGCATATGAGTGGGTACATAAATGTCAGTTGTGTCAGCAGTTTGTTGGCAAGGCAAAGTTAGCAGCCGCTCCTCTTAGGCCAGTTGTTATAGATGCTCCATTTCAGCAATGGGGTTTAGATTTTATTGGTCCTATCAACCCACGTTCCAACAAGGGGCATATTTATGTCCTTACAGCCACTGATTATTTCACTAAATGGGTTGAAGCCATTCCTACCAAGCGAGCTACGTCCGAAGTCGTATGTGAGTTCTTAAAGAAAACATTGTCACACGCTTTGGAGTGCCTCGCAAAATTGTGACAGATAATGCAACATGTTTCTCATCTGAGGAGCTAATGGAGTTCTGTTTTGATCACAGCATTACACTATCTCATTCATCAGATTATTACCCCCAGGGTAATGGACAAGCTGAATCATCAAACAAGAATATTGTCACAATCATTCGCAAGTTGGTTGATTCCCGTCAGCGAACTTGGCACAAGAGACTTTATGATGCTCTCTGGGCCGACAGAATTACTCCGAAGAGAGCCATTGGTACCTCACCCTTTATCCTCTTGTATGGTACAGAAGCAATGACACCCATCACATTAGAGTTGTCCGCCTTGCAGTTGGCGACCGCAGTGGAAGATGGAGAGTTCACAGATCCCATTCAGAAGCGTATCATGTACCTGACTAAGCTTCAAGAAGAAAGGGAAGAGGTAGTAGACAGAATCACTCAGCACCAGGAGCGGGTGAAGAAGATTTTTGACAAGAAAGCTCGCCAACGAGATTTCAAGGTTGGAGATCAAGTCCTCTTATGGGATAAGAGACATGAGCCCAAGGGAATGCATGGGAAATTCGATTCCTTGTGACTAGGACCTTTCAAGATTCACGAGCCTGCCGGAGAGAACACCTATATTCTCTCGCGCTTGGATGGAAGTCTCCTCCCTCCACCACACAGCGGGCAGTACCTCAAGCACTTCGTCCCTTCGGGGGTGGAGTAAGTTTTCAAAACGATCTTTGTAAATATTTTTCATTGCTTTTCGTAATGTGTTTCCCCTTTCCGTGATGTTTTCATTATGTTGTATTTCCCCTTTCCGTAACAGTCCTGTCGTGTTTTAGGTGATTAAGAGTCTTGTTTTAGGTGATTAATAGGGAAGTCCAACTTTTAGGTGATTCTTAGGAAGTCCGGTTATAGGTGATTAAGGAATGTCTTGCAAAATAGGTGATTAGGAAATGATGTTGACTCTGATACCCAATGGATAAGGCACTGGTCTAAGCTTAAACTCCAGAGATTCTATGGTTCTCCTATGCCGAAAGTATCCGCCATGGTCCCCAAACAGAGCCAATGTTGTACCCCAAAATTAAAATTTTTTTTACACTTAGACATTTTGAAGAAATGAGTAAAAGTCTTGTCAAATCAGTCAAAAAGGTCAAAATTCGGGTGTGCATGTCTTGCATGAGGGGTTAAAACGCAAAATTTTCAATTTCTGACGATCTGGGTCTGCTAAGAGCAGCTTAACCTACAAAACCGAGATCTCAATTTTTCATCCCTAAATTTTAGGAAAACTGCTATTTTTAGAAATTTTCTAAAATTAGTAACGTTTTCTGGGTTTTTCTGGGTTTCTTTCGAAATGGATACTGGCAAAATTTTCTAAAAAATAATTTTTTTCTAAAAATAGAAAGTTGGTCCGACAGGGTTCGAACTGATTTTGATTGGCTCAAAATGTGTCCGTATCAGGTTGGTGCAGTTAGAATTTTAAAATGATCAGTCTTGCCCTACTGGGTCTATTCTGCTTTTTCAGAAGCATATCTGGAGCTCCGAGGTCATCAATGGAGGTCATCCGACTGCCAGGCGTCAGTTTTAGCATTTAAACTTTCGGCAGAAGGTGAAACGATGAACATGCACGAAGAGCGAGGAAGAAAATTGGAAAGTCATGAAAATTTTCTAACACTGCTGAGATTGGGCGCCCTGTTGAAGAAAGGCGCCCACCTTTTTAGGGCATCAGATGAGTGAATTAGGGTTTGACCTCCAATGGAAGTTGCTCAACTTTCAGTCAGCTTCGCGATGGATATCCCCATCAGAGCATCCGACAATCCAGTCTCCGGCAAATTCGAGTCAAAGTGGAAGATATAGAATGAAGATCTGAAACTCGAAGAAGAAGGTTAAAGAATAAAATTGAAAATTATTCCAAGTCTGGAGAAACTGGGCGCCCTAGGTGAAGAAAGGCGCCCAACTTTTCAAGGCCTCAAACAGACGAACTTGCAGTCAAGGTTATAACGAGATGTCTTCAGAATGCAACAGGCTTTCCAGTGAGCTATCCAGCACGACAAACGGAGCTCGCAGTCATCAGATTCAAAGGGCTGAACAGAGGGTCAAACGAGAGTTGAAAAGAGAAATCCGAAAGCAAAGGTGAAAAATGTGAAAAATAAACTAACTCTGGTGAAGTTAGGCGCCCCAGCTTGCCAGGGGCGCCCAAGCTTTTGAAGACCTAAAATCCACTTTTTGGCAAACGTGTCTCCAGAAGACCCCTCCTGAAATCCTCTCAGCTTCGCAACGAGTCCAAACTTTCATCAATCCGACGCCCGGAGCTCAAAATTCAACAAGATCGCCCATAGAAGTGAAAGACATGAATAAATTGAAAATTTTTCCAAGTCTGGTAGAAGTGGGCGCCCCAGTTAAGGAAAGGCGCCCAAACTTTAAGGCCTTCAAATGATGGAATTTGTAGAAGTAGCATCCAAGAAGGTCTCACCAAAATCAGTCTGGCTATCCAACGAAATATTCAGACAGTCAGTCGGATCAGCGTTGCTCCCGGAATCGAGGATTCATCAGAAAATCAAAGGGAGAAGGAAGAACTTGGAAATCAGAAAAATGGCCAACACTGAAGAAGTTGAGCGCCCCTAGAAAGAATGTGCACCCGTGAATTCGGAGGTCGAAATGAAGTCTTTCGCCAGAGGTGCCTCTAGGACATCCTCCTCAGTTTCAGTCAGGCTCCGCCGTGAACCACTCAGCTCGTCTGTCGGGTTGATCTGTCAACGAGAAATCGGAGGCGAAGTAGCATGTCAAAATGGAGAAAAGTTGAAAATATCAAAATTTTGACTAACACTGGTGAAAATAAGCGCCCCTCTTGGAGAAAGGCGCCCAAAGTTCCATGCCTTAGAAGATTTTTGAAGTTTTTCAAAATTTCAAAATTTACAAAGAGAGAAGGATGGCGTCCAAGTTCAAGGGGCTGAGATTTAGGGTTTTGAAATAAAAGCAAAAAGAAAGCAAAACCTAAATCAAACCCTAAGTCTATTTAACACTTCTTTTCAATGTATTTTTCATTATTTTTGCAGGTAGCATCCAGAGGAGAAAGTTGGAGCAGCAAGTTTGAAGAATTTTTGTGATTCAAGAATCCATGGTTGCTGGTTTTACATCAGATTTTTCAGACCAGCAAGCATAAACCCTTACTTTTAAGTCTCTTTTTGTTCCGAGAGAAGATCAAATTTTTCAAGCGAAGGCGAGGCTTTCAATTTTTTCAATCATCACGGATGCTTTTGTCTCAATCTTAGAAGAATTTTCAAGAAACTTCATCAGAAGTTGCAGCAAGTGCTTTTATTTTTGCATGTCGATTGAAAGCCTGATTGCATTCAAATTTCAACCATCACGAGTCCTTTCCAAATTGAGTCTTTTGGAAAATATATCCTTGACTTTTTTCAAGAAGAGTTCAAAACCTAGGGTTGGCTGCTTCGATCAAAACTTATCGAGGTTTCAAAATCCAATCAACTGGGTCCATTTCCAATCATATTCTGAACAAAACCCAGATGCCAGCTTTTTTCGGGAAAAATTGAAGAAATTAGGGTTTGCTGCTTTTTCAGGCGAAATTCAAAATTTTCAAAAACGGACGATCTGGGTTGTCTTGCATTGATACTCTGAACAAAACCTATATCTCAGAAAAATTTCTCAAAAATTCGTCCGTTGGAGCACAAAAATCAGCATTCTAAAAATAGAAATTGTTCAAGACTTGTCTGAACCAAGGCGAGTTTACAGTCATTCTTCGAATTTTCTGAAATGGAGTACACTCCTAATGTTTTCAAGTCGAGATGTTCTTTCCTGAATTATATCAAAACAGGCGAGACGGACTTCCATCCTTTTGAAGCCCGGTGTTAGATCTACATGCCTTGGAAGCGGGGCAACACTTCAATCAAAGAGACACAGGACAGTGGAACTCCTGCTTGGCGGCGTCTATTTCTGGGTTGAGGCCTTGAGTTGTCATGCATTAAGCATTACAACCCGGCTACTAGGGAGATCCAGTCAACAGACGGTAGATTGATTTGCAGTCTAAAGCCTGATATGGTCGAAAGGTGTTTTTCCATTCCCCCGTGGCCTGAAAGCGTAACTCTTTCAAGGGATGAATGCGAAAGGATGTGGAATATGCATAAAGATAAATATAGCAAGAAGATTGCATAGAGATGGATGAAAGAAAAACATAAGATATTGCCCAAGAACGTCGGGCTTGAGGAAGTGCAAGTTCAGTTCCAGAATGTTGTTCATAGTTGCAGTCTTGTTGGCGGAAAGATAGGCCATATTTCAATGATGTCAGCAAAGTTCGATAAAGCGGCCAATGAGGTCGAAGATTTCCTGAGATCTATTGCAGATGTTGAAGATATTCTTGAAAAGCGGTGCTTTGCTGTTGATAGCATAGATGCACCGAATCGGGACACAATCTCTAACTTCCTAGTGGATGTGATCGAGCTTTAAAGCAGCTTTCTTCTAGAAGCTTTCTTTCTGATACGCGGAATAATCCTTATCCATTCTTTGAGGATAGAAAGAAGATAAGATGTAATAGTTGGCGTTTCCCGCTTTTTCTGCTTTTTAGGGTTTTATCTTTCTAGATTTAGTAATAAAGCTTGCTTGTTGAGCAAACCCTAGATTGTGAAAGCAAGGAGATTTTAGGGTTCCCTACTCCTCTGCTTCTCTATAAATAAGAGCCTTTGCTCATTTAGTTTTCTTTAACGGTTATTGTCATAGCAAATTGCGAGCCTGAATTGCAGCAAGTTGTTATTCAGTTTCAATTCACTTAGTTAAAACCATGCTAGTGAGAACAAAACGCTGAGCCTATTGTGCCTTCTATTTGTTGCTCAAGTATTGTTCATTTGTGTTGTGATAAGCAAATTGTTGAGCCTCTTTAGCCAACAAGGTTAGTGAGATTCTTTGTTTTCTATTGTGTTAAGAATAAGTTTACCAGAGCCTCCTTAGCTGCAATTTCTTGTTCAAGGCATGTTAGAAGTGAGCTTTGTTTTAGAGATTTGAGTAATAAAATCATGAGCCTCTTTTGCCTTGGTCTAAAATCTCAGATTTCCGTTATCAGTGTTCTACTTTTATGATCTTTATTTCAGCTTGCAGTGAAGGGTGTAGGTGTTCGTTGAAATAGAGATTATTGAAGAATTTTTGTCAGAGAATCTACCTTGTTAATTTCTAACTTCTCTTGCTCTGCTATTACTTGAGAGGCTAGGAACGTCTTTAGTTTAAGTTAGTTGTAGTTGAAACTTCTTATCAGAAAATCTCAGCTGCGGCGTTTGTGTTTAAAAAATCTTGTGCTCTAAGCTGATCAAAAAGATAGGCAACTTAGTTTTAGTTTACTTTCTTTCAAACACCATCAGCAAGAGGGAGCTTCCCCTCCTAATTTGAAGAGCAGTTTATCTGTGCATAGCTGTCCGTTTTCAAATCCGCATTCCAGAGGTTAGAATTTAAACGCCAACAATTTTGAACCAAAATGTGCACCTTGCTTGTGTCTTCTTCAACACTAATTGACTGATTTTTCTCTTCAATTTGCTTACTTGTGGGCTGCAAACCACAAACAGATCCTTTTGCTTCTTCCTTCCTTGATTCTTCAACCATGGCAAGTTTTGCTTCTCTTTTAATTTTTTTCTTGATGTAGTTGACCACACCCACTTTTTCAGGATACCTAATCAACACACAATTCAAGTAGCAATCAAAAGAAACATCATTCTTGAACTCATCTGACATACTCTGATATTCTGCACGGAATATGGAAGCATCATGTTCACATTCCCTCATGAACTGTTCGACAAATCTGTTGATGTCCATTGTGGCAACACTAATTTTTTGTTCTTCCCAATAGGATGGCAGGAACTTCTGCTCCGATACCACTGAAATATTCCCCTTAACTTTTTTCCCCAAAATTTAACACACAAATCAACAACCAATCACTGATTAGCGTTAGCTCCAAATACAAATCAGCATAGAAAGTAACTCTAACCAAGAATGTTCACCAAGATCCCAATGTGGGCGAGGTGATAGCATATGGTCAGAGGATCATTAGGAATAAACTGAACTAAAATTACAATTCATCTGCTGATGCAGGCATCCACAAGCAGTGGGGATACTCCACTTATTCAGTGGGTAAGATTATTACATTATTAAGTGACGGCGGTGGTTTATATCCTCCACTTCCGCCCATTAGTGGGGGAATGATCCACACAGCCACTTATTTAGTGGGGAAACTTTATAATTAAATAATGATTATTTTAAGCACCAACCACTCAAAATGTGATGGGAATTATAGAAATTTAAAGCTAGTACCTTAAAATGGAAATAATAAATTTTATTTAATTACCACTAATCAACACACAATCAGATGCTTGACTGCAAATAAAGAAGATATACATCCAAATCATCAAAGGGTTAAATTAACACTTCCTCTAGCTCTTCAATACAATAATGATGAGCTGAAACTTTCGAGCCGGTAAAGCTAACAGTGATGCAAAGAATGCGATACAGGTAATCTATGGAAATGAAACAGCAAACTCATAAAAATGTTCACAACTCCTTCTAAATACCTCTGAATAAGCTGGAATGTTTTGCAAAGACCTTCTAGGAGGATGGCGCCCAAACTCAAACTACAAAACTGCATCAAAACTCAAGATATTATTCTTGCACAAATCCCAAAGCACTCATGAGATGGTACGGCCCTGTAGAGGGGCGATTTCTCTTGGAAAAAATCAGAAACTTGGAATTAAAATCTGAAAACCTCCAAATATGGTCGCCATTATCATAGAAATGCAATGATCAAATACCCATAACCAAAATAAATTCATACCAAAAGCTGTAAATGAAAACCACCTTCAGCTGTAAATGAAAACCACCTTCAGCTGTGTATACACCAACAACATAAAAACTGAAGTTCTCACCAAAATTCACCAATTTTGAAGCACAATCTGCTAGTCTAATTGAGAAGCAGCAATAATACCAACTAGGTGTTATCTTTCAAACACGAAATTGGATTGGAACTAGGAGGTAAGCATCCCTCGAAGTAAAAAACAAGTTGTCATTCCGACAGCATAACATTAGCATAAACATTCGATAATCAGCTCTTCAAACAGCAGCAATATATAAGTTTTAGTTGGCAAATGAAGCAACAAGAACTCTTCAAATTCCAAGAAGTTGAATCACTTCAACTTCCAAAAGGGACGCCACCTTTTTGCCTTCTACTTTTTGAAATAATAAAATATCATTCAACTTCCTTTTTAGGCATCCATTTCATATTGTAACAATAAAGCATTTATTAAATAATTAAATGGTCACTTGACCCCTTTATTGTCCCCTTCTTTAAAACAACTTGAAGTCATCAAGCCTAGGCGTGGGGTACAACTTCAAGACATGAAAATTGACTAAGTCTGAAACTCAGTCCAAGGAGATAACCAAATACAATGCCCAAGCTGCAACTAAATGAATTGCTAAAAATAGCAAACTGACAAATGCCAAACTAAACCAAGTTGATGATGATGCTTCTGCCAAAAATGAACTTACTAAAAATAGTAAATGCCAAAAATAGTAAGTTAACTTCAAAACCATCAGAAAGCCAAACTGAACACTGAACTGCAAAGGATTGAATTGTTTGCTAGATAAAGAATGCACTTAAGATAGACTTGCTAAAAATAGCAAAGCGCTATAAATGGTAAGTGCACTGGCTTATCCTCTGAGCATGGTAGGCGATGTGAAAGGAAACCCTAGTTTTATACTTCAGCTTAGCCTACGGATTTCCGAAAATAGGTTAAATCCAAAAGAAGAGTGTATGGCCAAAATGGGGACATTACACGATTTCATTTAGTGAGCACCAACCCACCGAGAGCACCAACTCTCCTTCGAAGCACCAACTTCGAATACACCAAAGCACCAACTTTAGTGGCTGAAGCACCAACTCTAGACTTCAAATACAAACTGCAAAACACTGTTTCAACCAATGCCTTCACATGAACTGTGAGGCCCCTAGAAACTCAAACACGTTGTCCGAGATCAATTTCTGATTTACAACACCTTTGAAAGCATGCATACTTAGAAAATTTCTGGTCACACCTCGACTCCACAGTAGACTATCTTAACACAAAGACTCTGGACTTTCCAACTTTTGAGATTTTCAAATTAAATTACACACAAACCGTGAGACCTCTGGCAATATAGTTGCTTCTCCAAAATGTCACACACTAACTCTTCACGGCTGACTCAGCATCAATAAACAAAGCACTCCCAATGATCACCCAAAAAAGGATTTATTGGCGGCAGCCTTCACATAATTTTTCAAACAAATTCATCCTTAGCTAATTTGTATCATGACTATAAAAACAAAAACAATGCAAGACAATCACACCATACCTTGCATCCTTTTTAATAAGTACACAGATTAAGGAACTCGTTTATAACTCTCAACTCGATTCCACAGTTACACCGTAAGCATGCCTCTGTTAAACATTCTTGACCCTTTCCCCCCTTTTTACACCATCGACAAAGAAGACATTAGACATTTCTGAAACAAAAACTCTGCCAACTTGAATCTGAGCACTATCTAGAAAATGGTTACAAAATCCCCTTTTTGTTCACTCGACTTCACCACTCAGCCAATTCATATAGCTTCAACACACCAAAAAACTCTTCATATATCTGCTAACACCGTCACATTGCAAAGAGTAATGCCATCGAGAACTCACACCTCTGTAAGATAGTATCTAGTAACACCACCAAAATAGTCTTCTAAAACATTTAAATACATAATGAGATTGTCGCTCTCAGCCAACACAAATCACATCATAAATTGAATCATCAATCAACGCCAAAAATTACTCATTGACGTCTATTTTTGAAAAACTTCAACACAACATCCAAATTTCATTGCCTTCAAAACAAGGCATAAAGAAAACTATCTCTCAATCCCACACAATAAAGTCGCTCCACTTCCTTCTATATTTCACCGTTCATCACAATATCATATTTTTTCCCAAATTAAATTCCACTAACACATATGCAGGTGGACGCTAGCAAAAGAAAACAAAGTGATTTCAAAATAGTTGCCAACAATAAAGATTTCAGAAAATTGTCGCCCAAGATAGTATGTGCTGACCCATATAGGAAGACTAACGATTGCTCACCTCTGCAAGAATGACAAAAATAAAAAGGAGCTGTCACTATAACATCTGTAGCCGCCCAGAATCGATGTATTAAAATAGCCGTCAATTAATACATCCTTTAAAAACACGAATAAAAAACAACTCCTTCTAAAACCAACCATTCTCCAAACCACAAGCGCTTGGAGACTTTTGAAACCGTCCTCAAATATAGAAATTGATACATATTTGGAAGGTCACGATAGGGAAAACAAAGCCGCCTAGTAACATAGCCGCCACTACACAATCTTTAATATCTGAGCATGGTCTCTTTAAAAATAAGATGCCATGATTCCTGCATAAAAATAATTAGCTAGAAAATAATTACCATGAAGACCATTCAACTCAAAACCGCCGACTCTTAAATGAATCTACCCAAATCAAATTTTTGTGAGTATGTCTCAGAACGGAATAAAAGCATCGAACTAATTTCTAAGGAGCTTGACCAACTATCAATGTCCATAATAGAAAAATGTCTATGAGAATTTTTTTTTTTTGCCTGACACCTCATATAATCCCGTTAGAAAAGAGAACAATAGTAGTCGTCGCTATAAATGCTGTCCAAAAATAGAGAGCTCATATATGTATTCGATATATTTTAATGATGAAGCTGCCCGATTAAAGATATACAGAAGTCATCAAAGGTAAATGAAACTGCCTCCAGAAGAAATATTCGCTCCACTAATTCCCACAAATGATGCTTTGAAGATGCATCCATTTTTTACTGAAACCGCCCAACTCACTTAGCAATATTCACACCTGTTGACTCAGAACTTCGCACCCTTTCTCCTAAAGCCACGATGTCTCTTTTTTGCACATATGATAACTTCATATATCCGTGCCTTTCACTGCCAGCATATCTTTCAAAAATGTCAAAACCGTCGCTCCATATCAAGTCATTCACTCTGCACTAAGTTAATGATATTTGTGGCTGCCTTGAAAGTGATATCAACCCCTCAAAAAAACGATTATCTTAAAAAAACGCCTCACTAAACTTTTGAAAGACATGTCTGACAGGTCTTCAAATATTGACTGATTCTCTTAAGATATGTTTTGATATGCTTCTTTCAAGCACCGCCTCTTTTAAAAGATATCACCCCTTATTAAAAACGTCCACATAATTTGACTTGGCAGTAAGACAAGTTAATAATAAAATTCAATCACTGAATCTATGTATTCAAAAGACATCGAAATTCTCCTTCAAAAATAAATCGCATTCTTAAAAAGCCATCCTTAAAAGACATTTAAAAATCTGATTCTTTGACCTTTCAAAGACTTTTCAAACTGCTGACAAGTAGGCACCAAAGAAGCTGATGTAGACACACATACAGCTCAAGCAGACACCTAGGCAGGTCAAGCACGTCAAGCAGGTCAAGCACATAAGCACACAACTCAACCTTGACATCAATGACAAACTTATTCCAACACCACCTCCTATCAACAATCTCCTATATGGGATCAAATTTGAGGCTGTCCCCCATGTAATAACTTTTGATAGCCTCTTTGGCCCTATCCATGGCCTCATAAATATATCCCATTGGGTTTTGATCCCCATCTACTAAGCGGAGGACTCTAACCAAGGGCTCCAACATCTAGATTAAAAATACAAAAAGATCAAAGTTAGAAATTTATAATGAAAGACTTAAAGTTAAATTAAAAAATTATATATTATATAATATATTCAACTTGAGTTTAAAAATTAAAATCAAAGTTTTGAAGATGCCTTCACGATCTTTGTAGCTCTTTGTGCAAACAAGGTGTCGAAGACTATTGTTGAAACTCTCTTTCCTTTGGGCTTCTTTGAATATGTGGAGTCAATCCATGCTTGACTCACGAACATTTGTTTTAAAGAGGCCAAAGAACCCAAAATGCTTTGCAACGTTAGGATAACTGTTGCAAACCTTGTGGCACCCGATCTCACCAACTCTTTCCCTTGTGTATGCTCTCTCATCAAATTAAGAACGCAAGGGTGATTGTAGATAAATTTGATGATGCTCCTTGCATCATCTACAATCAATGCCACCCAAACAATTTTGCCTATGTCCTCCAAAAGAAGGTCAAGGCAATGGGCTGCACAAGGTGACCAAAAGAGTGATCGATGTCTACTCTCAAACATTCTCCCAGCTGCCACATACGTTGCTGAATTATCCGTGATGATTTGCACCACATTATCAATCCCCACCTCCATGACAACTTCCTCCAACAATATACACTTTGTTTCTGCAGTTTTTATCTTGTTGGAGGCATCCATCGATTTCAAAAACACTTCACCTTTGGAAGCAACCAAAAAATTAGGGATGGTGCAGTTTTTAAACAAAAAATAGCTTGAATTCAACATAAATTAATTTAAATTAAAGAACATAAATTGAGCATAAAATTTAAGTTGACTAACCTCCCACTCAAGTCTTTGTGAGAAGGTGGCTTGTAGCATTTTCCCGCAACTGTCAATGCGGTAACCAAATTGTGCCAATAGGGACTACTCGCCACATTGAATGGTATGTTATTGAAATACCAAAAGTCTGCACATGCCATGTCGGCATGTTGATGCACCTCCTTATTCCACCCTGCAGCCTCCAATGACATATGTGCTCCTGGTGTTTTTCACGACACAAAAGAACTTTGTGGTGTGTGTGAAGATGTAGGCGGTGGTGGTGGCACTCTACTTGAAGTAGAGGAAAGGGGGGGCCTAGAGGATGGTGTGGCTGTGGCTGTGCCATGAGTGCGAATCCGTGGACCACAAAGAGAGCCCACAGTGCCAATATCTGCTTCCTCATCTGACTCGATCTCCACTTGCTTGCTCTATCTCCATCGGCTATGGTTGCTGCTATAGCTGCTTTTGTCCTCTCCCTTTGCAATTTTCTTTCCTCAGCAGTTGAAAGTAGGGCAAGCATATCTCCTCTAATCTCTTCTTTGCCCTTCTCACAAGGCTTGGCATCACGCTGAGGAATGCCTGCAAGATGGTATTTGAGGCGATTTATGCCTCCATGATATACATTCTTACATTCACTGCAAACAACCGATCCAGGTACTGGCCCTCTTACTTCCATGCAGGGTCACTAGCTCCTGGAGGATGAATGCCTGGAACCCATGATGGTGTGGGCACCTATGGGGTGGAGCTTGAGGCCGAACCTGAAGCAGAGCCAAAAGCCATTATAGTGCATATTTAACCTACACATACAAAAAAAATGGTACAACATATTAGATTTTTAATACAAAAAAAATTTAAAAACAACCTAAATCATTAAAAAATTTCTCTAAATTTGATTTAAATTGATACAAATGTGTTTAAATGAATTATAAATTAACTAATCTAGACATTCTACACAAAAAATGAACCTAGGTTTGAAAAAATAAAAAAAAACAGTGAAAATAGTGAAAAAAATCAGAAAAAAAATTGGTGATGAATCTTGTTTTTTGTATTCTAAATGCAAAAAAATTGCTTCTTTGTGCTTTATGAAGTTTTTTTTATAATTTGGATTGAATATATTGCAACAAGAATGAAAAAAATGATTAACCAAAAAGAAAAAAGAAAAAAGAAAAACCAAAACCCTACCTGTGATTCAAATTTGCCTTGAAAATCTGCAAAAAAATGCGTTTGAATCCGCTCTTCTCGATGGCAGATTGTTGCAAATGGTGTCTTCTTGCTTTGGGAGGGGGGAGTTGGTCTTCACACAAAGTTTCAAGTGTTTTTGAAATGAAATGAAACTTGAAAAAGACGTGCTGATTTAACTTTATGACATAGGCGAGTTTTTCCATCGGACTCGTGAGTTTTCGGCAAGTTAACATCGTAAAAACTCGACACAAAAAAAACTCACGAGTTTTTGTTGACTCGGCAAGTACTCGACAGGTTTTCCATCTATGATGGGTACTATTAAATTTGCTGCAAAAATCAAATGCTGCTTGGGTGCTGCCCAGGTTTTTATGAGACGAACCTAGGGTGTATGTGGGCAAGATCTTGTATGCTTGGGCCATACTTGGGGTGAACCTGAGGCCCCATGGCCCAAAGTAAAAATCCATAATGGAAAAACAGAAAAAAAATTATAAACTATCTTAATCCTAAAAGCAACTACCCTAACTGCACTTATAGCACTAGAAACATGAAACACAAAAGAAAATAATTCTTCTTCGCCCTGTCCAATCACTATAAGGATCTATCTCATCTAAATCAATAGGATCCAGTGATTTTTCTTTTACTCTCTTTGTGCGCAACCTAAGGTTGTATTGCACAAAAACAAGGTCATTGAGGCGCTTTTGTGCTAACTTGTTCCTCTTCTTCGTGTGAATGGCCTCGAACAAGCTCCAATTGTGCTCACAATTGGATGCACTACAAGGCTGGCATAGTATGCGGAGGGAAATTCTTTGCAGATGTGGGGTATTTCGACCCCAAGTTTTCCACCAAACCTCTGCAAAAAAAAAAAATATTGAAGATTTAGAAAACAAAGTCAAAGACTCAAAAGTCAAAACATATTTTATCAAATTATAAGATGCATGTGAAATAAACTTAAAAGTTAAAGACTCCCAATTTTATACTTGGTGGCTGAGTGGTTCTTCCTCTAATAGCTAGTTTTGAAGAAAGGTGATTACCCCTTGCTTCCCTGTAGATATCCAACTCGCTGACAATGAGGTCTCTCACCGCAACTGTGGATTCCATCTTCTGAATGCAATGTGTGAGCCCCTCCATAACCTCTCCATTAGGATCGGAGAAGCTCTCTGAGAAGAGATAATTAGGGTTGAGGAAGTACCCTGCTGCATGGATGGGTTGCTGGAGTTAATTGTTCCACCTCCTATCAACAATCTCCCACATGGGATCAAATTTGAGGCTGTACCCCATGTAATAACTTTTGATAGCCTCCCTGGCCCTATCCATGGCCTCATAAATATATCCCATTGGGTTTTGGTCCCCATCTACCAAGCGGAGGACTCTAACCAAGGGCTCCGACACCTAGATTAAAAATACAAAAAGATCAAAGTTAGAAAGTTATAATGAAAGGCTTAAAGTTAAGTTAAAAAAGATATATATTTATATTCAACTTGAGTTTAAAATTAAAATCAAAGTTTTGAAGTTACCTTCACGATCTCTATAGCTCTTTGTGCAAACAAGGTGTTGAAGACTATTGCTGAAACTCTCTCCCCTTCGGGCTTCTTTGAATATGTGGAGTCATTCCATGCTTGACTCACGAACATTTGTTTTAAAGAGCCCAAAGAATAAAAAATGCTTTGCAATGTTAGGAAAATTGTTGCAAACCTTGTGGCACCCGATCTCACCAACTCTTTCCCTTGCGTATGCTCTCTCATCAAATTAAGAGCCCAAGGGTGATTGTAGATAAATTTTGTGATGCTCCTTGCATCATCTACAATCGGTGCCACCCAAACAAGTTTTCCTATGTCCTCTAAAAGAAGCTCAAGGCAATGGACTGCACAAGGTGACCAAAAGAGTGATGGATGTCTAATCTCAAGCATTCTCCCATCTGCTACATACGCTGCTACATTATCCGTGATGACTTGCACCACATTAGCAATCCCCACCTCCATGACAACTTCCCCCAACAATGTACACAATGTATCTGCAGTTTTTATCTTGTTGGAAGCATCCACCGATTTCCAAAACACAACTTCACTTTTGGAAGTAACCAAAAAATTATGGATGGTGCGGTTTCTCCCATCCGTCCACCCATTGGAAAGAATGGTGCAGCCATATTTCTTCCATTTATTCTTTTGTTCTTCCACTACATGCATTGCCCTTTCGGTTGCATTTGTGAGCAACCTGCAAGTACAAAGTAAAATAATTAAATAAGTACAAAATTGTAATTTTTAAACAAAAAATAGCTTGAATTCAACTCAAATTAATTTAAATTTAAGAACATAAACTTAGCATAAAATTTAAGTTGACTAACGTCCCACTCAAATCTTTGCGAGAAGGTGGCTTGTAGCCTTTTCTTGCAACTGTCAATGCAGTGACCAAATTGTTCCAATAGGGACTACTTGCCACATTGAATGGTATGTTATTGAAATACCAGAAGTTTGCACATGCCATGTCGGCATGTTGATGCACCTCCTTACTCCACCTTGTAGCCTCCAATGACATCTGTGCTCCTGGTGTGTTTCACAACACAAAAAAACTTTGTGGTGTGCGTGAAGATGTAGGTGGTGGTGGCACTCTACTCGAAGTAGAGGAAATGGGGGGCCTAGAGGATGGTGTGATTGTGGCTGTGCCATGAGTGCGAATCCGTGGACCACGAAGGGAGCTCACAATGCCAATATCTGCCTCCTCATCTGACTCTATCTCCACTTGCTCGGGCTCCCGACCATGTCCACTAGCTATGGCTGCTTTTGCCCTCTCCCTTTGCATTTTTCTTTCCTCGACAGTTGAAAGTAGGGAAAGCATCTCTCTTCTAATCTCTTCTTTTCCCTTTTCACAAGGCTTGGCATCACGTTGAGGAATGCCTGCAAGATGGTATTTGAGGCAATTTATGCCTCCATGGTATACATTCTTACACTGACTGCAAACAACTAATCCAGGTACTGGCTCTCTCACAACATACTTCCATGTAGGGTCTCTAGCTCCTGGAGGACGAATGCCTGGAACCCATGATGGTGTAGGCACCGATGGGGCGGAGCTTGACGTTGAACAAGAGCTAGAAGCCATTATAGTGCGTATTTAATCTACACATACAAAAAAATGTACAACATATTAGATTTTTAATACAAAAAATTTAAAAAACAACCTAAATCATTAAAAATCTTTCTAAATTTGATTTAAATTAATACAAATGTGTTTAAATGAATTATAAATTAACTAATCTAAACATTCTACACAAAAAAGAACCTAGGTCTAAAAAAATAAAAAAATAGTGAAAAAAATGAAAAAAATTGGAAAAAAATAAAAATGGTGATGAATCTTGTTTTTTGGATTCTAAATGCAAAAAACTTGTTTCTTTGTGCTCTATGAAGTTTTTTTTTCAATTTGTATTGAATATTTTGTAACAAGAATGAAAAAAAATGATTAATCAAAAAGAAAAAAGAAAAACCAAAACCCTACTCGTGATTCGAATTCGCTTTGAAAATCTGCACAAAATGGCGTTTGAATCCGCTCTTCTCGATGGCAGATCATTGCAAATGGTCTCTTCTTGCTTGGGGGGGGGGGGGGGTTTCTCTCGACACAAAGTCTCAAGTGTTTTGAAATTAAATGAAATTCAAAAAGGACGTTGTTGTTTAAGTGAATGATGCAACCAAGATTTTTTGTTGGACTCGCGAGTAGTCGCCGAAAAACTCGGAAAACTCGTCCAGAACGACTCGATGGGTAAACATCCAAAAATCTTGTTTTGTAAAAAGACTTGCGGGTTTTTACAACTCGGCGAGTCTTCCATCTTTGCCCATGACAGATTACTTAGGCTGGTAGGATGCCAAGCTCTGATACCACTGTAATGTGCCCAGCATAGACAAACCTCACAAACAAAAGTAACTTGCACTCAGAAGGAATTGATCCTGTTCGACACATAATTATTTTGCAAGGACAGTTTGAATTCGCATAGCTGAATCGGTGTAATGTCCCCATTTTTAGCACTACACTTTCTAGTGATTGTTAGCCTATTCTCGGATGTCCATAGGCTAGTCAGAGGCAGAATTAGGGTTTCCAGTTGCTTGGAGGTTTCTTTTGAGGATTTAGGGGTTTGCATGTTGGATTTTTGTAGATTGGTTGCTAGTTTCTTTCTGGGTTTTCATAAAGCTTTGGAGAGATGTGACATGCATTTAATGAAAGTGACTTGCATTTCAATCAGGGGTTTGCATGCAGGATTGGTTTCTGGATTCTTTCTGGGTTTTCACATAGCTTCATAGTGGTATGACATGCATCTGCATCTAACAAACTTTTTCGGACTTACTATTTTTAGTAAGTTGCGACGGCTACTCAGAATGTGATTAAAATGCATTTGGACACATTTACTATTTTTAGCAGTATGCTATTTATAGTAAGGGCTATTTTTAGCAATGCTATTTTTAGTAGGTTTTCAGTAGACCAATTCAGAGGCTCTTTCAGGCAAGCTAGTTTGAGCAGTTTGGTCTCCCGCACTCTTGGAGCTATTTTTGGCAAGTCAGTGCTTATGAGTTAGGCACTTCTTTTGGTCAAATGTGTTTAACAAAGTGAAATATTACTAAGGCTTGGAGGACGCCTAAATGGAGAGATTAGTTGGTTTTATTAAAAGGCAATTTTTATAAGGTTTTTCACTTTAGCCTTTGGACGCCTAGTTTGGAGGAGTATTTGATTATTAATAAGGTATTTCATTTAAATACATTTGGACGCCCATGTTATGAGGTATTTGCATTTTAATAAGTTATATTTCTCTTATGTTGGACGACTTGAGAAGAAGGCAAATGAAACTCAAATGCAAAATCATGAGGGGTGAATTTGGATTTTAGTTTGGGCACCCTAATTGGAGGGAAAAACATTTTGAATTTGTGGAGAAGTTATAAATATGAGTTTTGGGCTTCATTGTTGGTATCCATTGAAAATTGTAACGAAGTGTTGCCAAAATGGTTACTCACTCACTTCGAGGAATGCATACCTCCTAACAAACTTAGTTTCTTGCTTGAAAGATAGCAACTAGCTATGACATAGACTGTTCTTTATACTGAAGAACAAATTGAGCATCATGGAGAAGTTTGATATTGATGTTTTTTGAAGTTTTGTGTGTTTTTTCAGTTTTTCAGTGTGCTGGTGTGGTGCTTGCTGAAGCACATTTTTGCTCATTAGATGAATTTTTTCTGGTTTTGGGTGTTGTTCCTATGATTAGTCTCCCTTGGGCGCCTCATTTTGCAAAGTTGTAGAATTTTTGGTGGACTCCTTGAATTTATCTTGCTGGTCGCCCCTCTTTGATGGCTGTGCCTTCCCTGCAAGTGCCTTGGAAAGTGTGCATAAAATAATGGAGGGTATTTGCTACTGTTTCATGTTCTAGACTTGGGCACCTACCTCCAAGGCTTCATTTGCATTTAGTCTCACATCATTCGGAGGTGTATAGATGGAGTTATGAGCATTTTGGTGTGTTCTAGGCTTGCTGGTTTGAGTTTTCTGTATGCTGGTTTTTCATCTCAGATTGTTAGAAGTTCTAATTTTGGCTTGTTTTTCATATTTGAGAAACTTGAGAAGTTTGGAGAATCATCTAATATCATTTGTAGTGGATTGGACAGCTATATCTCTTTGTAACTTGCAGATTATACTCCATGTAAGGCTGAAATTAGTAGTACTGATTCAGTCACTTTACATTTCTACTCTTTACTTTGTAATTCCTACTTTTAGTGGAAGGGATAGGCCTCGCTGTCCATTTACTTTCAGCATTTACATTTTTGTACAGCTCGTTGAACAAGCGGAAGGGGTCGGGAAGCCGCCCATACTTTACTTTCAGTACTTTGTAATTCTTCATCATGTTGATCGGTTGAGCCGTCAAAATACTCTCGTTGAATAAGTGGTCGAGTTGCATATGCATTGTACTTTTCTAGTAGTTTCATATTTATATGCTAACGACCCCCTTCCTATTGTATGCTCTCACCTTGCCCACACTGGGATCTGGGTTGATTAAAAAGTGAAAGGGTTCCTTTCAATTGGTTATTTGGTTTTGCTAATGCGAACGGGTGAAGTGTTTTGGAAAAAAATGAAATTTTTTTTGGGGGATATTACAGTGGTATCAGAGCCAAAGTTCCTGCCATCCCGTTGGGAGAACAAAAAGAAATTTGAGCTGCCACAATGGAATTCAGTTGAATTGCTAAACAGTTTAAGAGGCAATGTGAACATGAGGCTTCCATTCTCCATGAAGATTATCAGAACATGACATATGAGTTTAAGAACGATGTTTCTTTTGACTCTTTCTTGAATTGTGTGGTGATTTTGAAACCTGGAAAGTTGGCTATGGTCAATTACATAAAGAAAATGATTAAAAGGGAAGCAAAACATGCCATGGTTGAAGGGTCAGAGAAGGAAGAAGAAGTGCCTGTTTGTGGGTTGCAGTCCTCAAGTAAGCACGTTGGAGAGCAAAATCAGTCAAGTTTGGGAGATGGCACAAGCAAGGTGCACATGACACATCGAAATGACCATGGGTTTGAAGAAGATACTTTGATAGTTGACGAGTGTGTGGAAGAGCCCCAAAATACTCCCTCAGACTTGCATGTGATAGGAAGTAATGAAGATTGGTTTGGTGAAAAAAACATATCAGCAGTCTTGAGTCCTAATGAGGATTCATCCAATGAAGGTTTTGAGACTAATGGGTTCACTAAAGAAGATCAAGATGAAGGTAATTTTGGAGGTGTCATAGAATCAGCTTATGGCCACTTTCATGGTGATGATGTTTCTCATGATTCGGATGAACTCATGCATAATCATGTTGAAGATATGGTGATGAATGATTCTCCTTTTGTTGTTGACCCAACTTCCCAAGAGTTTCCATATAAAGAATTTACGACAAGTGACCAAGAAGACTTCTTTGGTATGCATGGGGCTGCTAATGATGAAATCAGTAACATACTTACTCTTGATAGGTTCATTGAAGATAAGGATGATAGAGTTTCCCAAACAGCTAGCTTTGATGATTCTTTATTTCAACACAATGATAGTGACATGGATGGTATTGGGTTTGATTGTCAAACTAAGCCCGTGGAGAGAGATACTTATGAAGATATCAGTTTAAGTGAGATGGGAGGTGACTCATGCGAAGAGTCAACACTTCAAGAGGAGTACGATGAGCACTTTTTTGTTGATCATTACAATCAGCTCTTTAGCATTTGGGATCCGGGTGTGATGGCATCAAGGTATGACAAAGAACTTGTATGGGATGAATTTCCCTTTGATCCTGATGAAGCTCAAAATTCAGATTGCATTGCAAGCTATGAGGTGGCCATTGGAGGAGAAGGTGTCTTTGATGAAGAAGCTTGCTTGGCAAAGCTCCATAATGAACCCTTTGAAGTGGTTGTAGCCACTAAGGAGGAGTATGTTGCAAGAGGAGTATGTTGCTATTGAAACTTTCAGAACAACAATCAATAATGATTCATTGATCAAGTTAGGGGCTGCCATAACCTTTGATCAAGGAGACAGTGGGGTGGAAGTTGAGCTAGAAGACCGTATGGCTCTTGATGGTGAAGAATTTAAAGATGTTCTCAAACACAAACCTGATTTACCTATTCATGAATCTGGTTGTAAGCAAAGGCTCAAAGAATTAGAAGAATTTGATCCTCTTTATGATATTGACCAATTTCAGCTAGTGGGTGGTGAAGGAAAGGAGTCTTGGAGCAGTTATGAGGGCAACAAAGACAAGAAACAAAGTTCTGATTTTTAGCTGTAGCCTATCAGCAGTTCACCATCGTCGCATTCTTATGAGTGGGAAGGTCAATTCAAGGTGTCCGTTGAAAATGAAGTGCGAGTTCTATCTAAATTTGACCAAACACACAGTTTGATTGAAGAACTCTACTGGAAGGCTCAAATTGAAGAGAGACAAAGAGGAGTTAAGGATGAAGTTACTCTCCCTAATCTGCAATTGGTCAGAGACTCTTTGGAGACATTGAAATTAAATTACATGCACTTGATTGAAGATCGAGATTGTGTCATAGAAATTGCAAAGAAAACCATTAGTGCATTCCAAGGAAAGGAGAGAAGGGTTGATGAGCTTACTCTTGAGCTTGAGTCAACAAAAGATATGTTAGAAAATACTCAAGTGGCATTAATGGAGGTAGAAGAGTAGCTAGCTGATTTCATACTTTTTAGGAAGCAGGAGAATGAACAAAGAGCTGAAGAAATCAAGCAAGTGATTGGTGAGCTTGATAGTCTTCGAGAAGAGTTTGACTTGGGGAACTTTCCACGAAAATTAGAAGTTGTAAGTTTAGATTTGGATTAGCAAGATGGAAGTGAGCAAGATGAAATGGATGACTTCCAAGTGTTTGACAATCCTCTCTTTGAATTGAGTGCAGAAGCAACTTATGACAATTCCCTTTTTGTGATGGACAATGAGACATGTGGTGAAGTGACCAAGCATGAGACTGAGTATGGTTTCTAGTTCACTAATGATTTGATATCAGACCATGAGGATGTGACACAAATTGTGATTAATAATCTTCCAAGGCTGCTTGTTAGTGAATGCATAAGAGGGTTTAAGGATGAAGTCTCCACTTGGGAAGTGTTGAAGCAAGATGATTTCAACATCTTTGACATCAAGGTGTTAATAAAACAAGTCTTGGTAGCTGCTCGTAACTTCATTACAGCAGCAAGGAGTGAAGATTTCAGACTTGTTACTCATGAAGTAGGGGAGAAAGATGGACCAGAACATGGTGTTTACATATTTGACAATCCATCCCTTTGGTTGGGTGATGCTTTAACACATACTAGTCTATTTTGGGAGTTGGATTTAAAGACAACTGTTCCATGCTCCATTGTTGTAGATGCCTTCATGGATTGGTTTTAGGGGTTCATGAGTGAAGCTACCAATTTCTTGAGTATGCACTTGGTTTTGACTAGCACTTGGGGATGTGCTTTTTAGTGTGTCAAAAATCATTTTCAGTTGGGTATCCATGCTTGGGATCCTCAACTTGGCTTGATGGAGCTCATTACATATGGAAAAGACTTTTGGAGGGATAAGGATCAAATTATCAGATTTTTTGGTGCTGTCCCCTTATTTACTACCCACTTGATGGTCCCATTTGCTCATCAACAAATGGATTGGAGAGAAATTTTGAGTATGGGTTGGAGAGATGAACGGTTGGTTGCTCTTGAGAGTGATCCTTGGCTAAGACAGGGGCAGATTTTGAGACTCGAGCTTGCTGATTGGAGGCAGACCAACCACCTTACATGGGGAGTTACTCTCATTGAGGAGAGTTGGTTCATCACTTCTTGTCAAAGAGGTGGTAGTTTCAGTTGGAGATTGCTCCAGTGTGTTTTCCAGCCACTTTTGAGGGGTTATCTTGCAACTCAATGCTCATCTCTCACGCTCACACTTGGGAATTTCATTGGTGTTGCTATTTTTCCTTGCGTAGAGTGCGAAAATTAGATTGTACTTCGCTGATTCCAGCCTTGAACAACAGTGATCATTTGTTTCTTCAAACCTATCCTATTCTCAGAGTTCAACTTATGAAGGTTTGTGAAGCAAAGTTTGATAGTTTCTTCACAATATTGGTTCAGGACAACAAACTTCCACATGCTTTGGTTCATCATTCTGAGACTTTTGGAGTTGGAATTGTAGGAGTTTTCAGAAATCTTCATGGTTGTATTAGAATAATTCAGGGGAGGCGTGGTAGATTCATGTGGAGTCATGAGTATGAGTTTGTTGAGCTCTTGCAAAGGATTGCTTTCCTCTTTGCAAGAAGATTTGGAGATGTCACAATTGCAGTCGTGGCTTTGTTTGATACCTTATGGAGATGTGCTGAGGAGTTTGATTTTGAGTTGAGTAGACTATCTTTCCTATTGCCTAGGATGGTGATAGATAGTGGCATTGTTGATATTGATGACTCAGAGCTTTTTGGGTGTGAGATGCTGCATGATACTGATTGTAGTCCTTCAAGATTTTTCAGTTTGATTATTATGGATGTTAACAATTTGGAGTTATAGGGGAGGTTAGTGTAGTTTTGGCACGATGTTTTCACTGATGTGATCAGAGTGGTGCAACATCTGCATGGTGGGTCCCTCTTGAGACGGACATGGGACCCTAGGATCGTACTTGGTTTGGTATGGATTAGTTTAAATTTTGCTAGAGTTGTGGTGGCTTTGCTTGAGGACAAGCAATTTTGGGAAGGGCGGACTGTAATGTCCCCATTTTTAGCACTACACTTTCCAGTGATTGTTAGCATATTCCCGGATGCCCATAGGCTAGTCAGAGGCAAAATTAGGGTTTCTAGCTGCTTGGAGGTTTCTTTTGAGGATTCAGGGGTTTGCATGTTGAAGTTTTGCAGATTGGTTGCTAGTTTCTTTCTGTGTTTTCAGAAAGCTTTAGAGAGATGTGACATGCATTTAATGAAAGTGACATGCATTTCAATTAGGAGTTTGCATGTAGGATTGGTTTCTAGATTCTTTCTAGGTTTTCAAAGAGCTTCGCAGTGGTATGACATGCATATGCATTTAACAAACTTTTCCGGACTTACTTTTTTTAGTAAGTTGCGATGGCTGCTCAAAATGTGGTTAAAATGCATTTGGACACACTCAGCAGGCCAGTTCAGAGGCTTTTTCAGGCAAGCCAGTTTGAGTAGTTTGGTCTCCTGCACTCTTGGAGCTATTTTTGGCAAGTCAATGCTTATGAGTTGGGTGCTTCTTTTGGTCAAATGTTTTTAATAAAGTGAAATATTACTAAGGCTTGGAGGACGCCTAAATGGAGAGATAAGTTGGTTTTATTAAAAACCAATTTTTATAAAGTTTTTCACTTTAGCCTTTGGATGCCTAGTTTGGAGGAGTATTTGATTATTAATAAGGTATTTCATTTAAATACATTTGGACGCCCATGTTATGCGTTATTTTCATTTTAATAAGTTATATTTCTCTTATGTTGGATGACTTGAGAAGAAGACAAATGAAACTCAAATGCAAAATCATGAGGGGTGAATTTGGATTTCAGTTTGGGCACCCTAATTGGAGGGAAAAGCATTTTGAATTTGTGGAGAAGTTATAAATATGAGTTTTGGGATTCATTGTTGGTATCCATTGAAAATTGTAACGAAGTGTTGCCGAAATGGTTACTCACTCGTTTCGAAGGAATGTATACTTCCTAACAAACTTAGTTTCTTGCTTGAAAGATAGTAACTAGCTAAGATATAGACTGTTCTTTACACTGAAAAACAGATTGAGCATCATGGAGAAGTTTGATATTGATGTTTTTTGAAGTTTTGTGTGTTTTTTCAATTTTTCAATGTGCTGGTGTGGTGCTTGCTGAAGCACGTTTTTGCTCATTGCTCATTAGGTGAATTTTTGCTGGTTCTGGGTGTTGTTCCTATGATTTAGTCTCCCTTGGGTGCCTCATTTTGCAAAGTTGTAGATTTTTTGGTGGACTCCTTGAATTTATCTTGCTGGTCACCCCTCTTTGATGGCTGTACCTTGCCTGTGAGTGCCTTGGAAAGCGTGCATAAAATAATGGAGGGTATTTGCTACTGTTTCATGTTCTAGACTTGGGTGCCTACCTCCAAGGCTTCATTTGCATTTAGTCTCACATCATTCAGAGGTGTATAGATGGAGTTATGAGCATTTTGGTGTGTTCTAAGCTTGCTGGTTTGAGTTTTCTGTATGCTGGTTTTTCATATCAGATTGTTAGAAGTTTTGATTTTGACTTGTTTTTCATATTTGAGAAGCTTGAGAAGTTTGGAGAATCATCTAATATCATTTGCAGTGGATTGGACTGCTATATCTCTATGTAACTTGCAGATTATACTCAATGTAAGGTTGAAATCAATAGTACTAATTCGGTCACTTTATATTTCTGCTCTTTACTTTGTGATTCCCACTTTTAGTGGAAGGCACAACCCTCATCGTCCATTTGCTTTCAACATTTACATTTTTGTATTGCTCGTTGAACAAGCGGAAGGGGTCGGCAAGACACCCATACTTTACTTTCAGTACTTTGTAAGTCTTCATCATGTTGATCGGCTGAGCCGTCAAAATACTCCCGTTGAATAAGTGGTTGAGTTGCATATGCATTGTACTTTTCCAACAGTTTCATATTTATATGCTAACAATCCCCTTTCTACCATATGCTCTCACCTTGCCCACATTGGGATTTGGGTTGATCAGATAGTGAAAGGGTTCCTTTCAGCTGGTTATTTGGTTTTGCTAACACTAACGGGTGAAGTGTTGTGGCAAAAATTGAAAAAATTGTTGGGGGATATTACAATCAGTGAAATCCGAACAAATTGATGCCACTGTGAAAGAGTAGTTTAATGCCCAGATCTGACGAAATGCAAATTAGGCTAGCGATCAGTCAAGCACACCTAAAAACAATATGCAACATCGGTTAACAACACAAAAGATTAGAATGCATGAACTCTGAGCTCGCAATACCAATGGATACATTCATTCATTTGCAGATAGATATGGTAGTTGATTAATGAGTTCGCATGATATCAATGACAAAGAGAGCGGTGAATCAAAGTCAACAAATCTGTAGCATTTAATTATAAAGTTCGATACATCAACTAATGAAAACAATGGCCATACATGGAAAAAGATGTAATTACAGGATACACTCAATAACAATTCATATTTAGACTCATATAGAAGTCCGACACAATAGTGGAGATGATTCTCAAATAGACACGACATTCAGAGATCAATGCGGAATTGTCCTCAATTGTGGACGAGCTCATAGTAATATCAACGCATAGCACAACATTGAAGAGGCTACCGATTAATTCAATAGTAGATGTATTACATAGATCAATGTACACCTAGGTAGACAACTCCCGATCACGTGAATAGCTGAGGCTTGAATGATAAACCGATATCGTCTGTCCTCCAGGAGTCTAAGTCGCACTCCACCCGCCTCCAAAGACTCAACCTTTGCTGCCAATATAGATTTAGTCTTTAGGAAAATATGCAAAAGAGTTAACAGGATTTTCACAAACAGCAGGAGAGATTTTCGTCTTTACCTGAGGAAGAACCGCAGGGGGCTACGTTATTGAGTTTGCCCAGATATATTCATCCCCAAATTCGTGATGATCTCCTAGAGCTAGCGAATGCCCATTAATAGGGAATAGTAGCGCCAGGTCAGAGAAGTCGGGCATAATAAAAATTTAAATGTTATTTTCTATAATTTAAATTTATTATTTAATATTATTCTATTATTATTTTAATATTCTTTAAAATTCATAATAGTGTCAAAAAACACTATTCCCATCTGGGAGTGTTTAGGACCTCATTAAAATTCAGGGACATGACATAAGGGATATGTTTAGGAAGTGCACTAGGGCATATCCTTATGTGAATGGCTAGGATTATGAGGAGTGATATGAAATGAATGGATGAGATGGAAAGTTAGTTTGACTTTGGCTAGAGTGTCTAGGTTCAATGAATCTAGATAAGGAGTTAGTTAGACATGTGAAGAGGACACTTGTCACATGATGAGAAATTTAGATTATGATCCATGTGAACAAGATAAAGGGTTGGGATTAAATGGATAAGGATAGAGGATAAAACGGAATTAATTAATGGGATCATGATGAAGGTTTAATAATTAAATAAATAGTAAATATTTATTTAATTAAAGGATTAGGATAAAGATGGGAAAGGATGGGAAAGGATGGGAATAATTAAATAAATAATAAATATTTTTTTAATTAATGGCTTAGGATAAGCTAAAATTAGGTGTGGTTGGGTAAGGTCAGATTTTAGGTGTCTACACCATTCATTCAAAATGTACATAACTAGGAAATATAAAATATAAAATATTATCCTACCACTCCCAGGATTATGTACATTATTGTTACACAAAAAGGAAAGCAGCACATGCTTAAAAAGGATTAGGAGCCACAACAACCCCATCATCGCTATCCACAATCATCATGCCAAGTTCAATGAATTCCTTTTTAAATACCCATATGGCACCAATCTTGGAGAGTGAAGAAAGGGTGAACAACTTTGAAATTGCAAGATTGCCATTCCTAAGAATGATCTCGAGATTATTGATATATAGGGATAATTTAAGATGGAAAATCACTATATCCTCATAATGCTTGTTAGAAGATTCCTAAGGGAAATATGAGATACTAGTAGGAAAACTAGAATGCAAGCCTTCAAGACTAGGCTATGGCATTTTATCCATTGAACACAATATTTTTATATTCTATTAAGTAACAAGATTAAAAATTACAAAGAGGTTCATTTCCTTATATAGAGATTGGAGAAGAAACCACCCAAATGGATAAACATTACATGACACTTAAAGCTAAAAAGCGATGGAAAAAATGGAAAGAAAACACTTGCCACTAAGGTGGATTTATTACAACAGTAAGCCTTAGCTTTTAATACTTTAATATTATTCTAATACCCCCCCTTTAGACTTCATTGAAAACAAAACAAAACAAACTAAAAACACCCAAAACCATGAGTATGCCATTCTTCAGAAGCTTTTCTTTGAAAACAGGCCATATACCAAGTAGAACTCCATCAAGCTGCCTCAAACCTTCATAAAGGTGTGGCTCTCGAGTTGAATTCCCGAGTTCTTGGATTACCACCTTCCAAACTCTTGAATCACAGATCTCCCGAACCATTGGACAGCAATCCATGCTGAGCTACTTCACTAAGCTCCATCAAGTTGTCTCATAACCCTCGTAAGGGTATGACTCCCAAGATCACAGACTCCCAAGCTAACTAGGAAAAAATATTATATTAGAAGAAATATGCAAAACTTTGAACATCATGAATCCTTCACATGCAAGCACATGCAAGCACATGCAAGCAACATGCAAGTTTGTGCAAGTACATGCAATTCACAAACAAGTACATACATGCACATGCAAGTTATTTTGCATGAAAATTCCTACACAATTCTTTGAAAAAAATCTGCCCAATCAGAAAAAGGCCAACCCGTGATTTAACCTTGAAATCCTCACGAGTTTTCCACAAGATTCAACTTTGTTTCACGTGACTTCCTGTTCTGATACCATATTGCAAAAATTAATAGAACACAATATTTTTATATTCTATTAGTTAATAGGATTAACAATTACAAAGAGGTTCATCTCCTTATATAGAGATTGGAGAAGAAACCACCCAAACGGATAAACATTACATGACTCACTTGAAGCTAAAAAGCAATAGAAAAGAAGGGAAAGAAAACACTTGCCACTAAGATGGCTTTATTACAACTATAAGCCTTAGCTTTTTATAATTTAATAATATTCTAATATTAGCCCCTTTAAGGAAGGGGATAACAAGTGAAGAATACACTCTCTAACCACTTGATTTGCAAGCTGAGCCTCCAATTTGGTGGCAAAAACAACAATTGTGGATGTTTTAGTGCACAAGAGTCTAGTCCTCCCAAAACCATCAGGATGTAATAAATTCCAGTGATCCATGATCGATGATGTTGAAGGTGTGTTTCAAATGTAGGTTTGAAATAACAACCATGTATGTAGAATCATGCCTCGCTTACCCCTCAATATTATGCTTATTGATGCAGATCATATTTCAGCAAACATAGTAGAAGTATTTTTTCCTCCATTATCTTCAATGTAGTGTAAGTAGCAAATAATTCCACCCTATTAAAGAGCCGAGCACACAATTCATGCAAAGGGGCAACCAAATCTCATGTTTAAACTTAGGATTCCCATGTATGGCCATATGTGGTGGTATAATGTTTAATCCTTGGACATCCTAAACTCTTACCATCGAAAATTAAGAGAAGATGGTGAAAAAATATGAAGCTTTTCTAGCTCGAGATTGACACCAATTTGCCTTTCTTTGGTATCAATACTGACCCTTGTTGTAAAAGGAAATTGGGAAACTCCTATATTAGTCAAAGTCAAACTATTGGCTATTCTTTTGCTCTCTCAGGAAATTTCTAAAATAATTTTTTTGAAAGTTGCCACCAAGTAACTTCTCTTTGTTTGTAATGCTTTTTAGTTTCCAATCTTTCAACTTATCTTTGATATGCCCATTAGCCATTTATTTGATTGGTTTGAAATTTTCCATGGCAATTTTTATTATAACTTTGTGTCTTAGTGTTCCCCAGTCATCCTTGTTTCATCCATTGTCACTTGGGACTTGTTTTTTCACCACTCGTCATTGCAAGTGATCACAAATCTTGTTTGGTCAAGTGTGTGAGATTACAAGGTGATATGTCTTGTTTACCCTTGAGTGAAGTTGTCTTATTTGCTGCTGAGTCGAAGGTGTTGTTTTGTTATGAAGTTGTGTAATGTCCCCAGCATTAATGCATAACTACGTGTCTATAAGTCATGACCTTTAAACATTGAAAATTGATTTCTCATGAAATATTACCATAATCCTTTATTTTCCTACTCTTTTGTTTTTCTATTCCCATTTCTTATCAATTTGAGTGATATCTCTTCTTTGATTCCCTTTAGAACTTTGCATCAGACATCCACCCCTTGGTATATAATGATGTAAATTACTTTGTTCACAAACGCCCCTTACACTATTTTAAAGTGACGGGTCCAATCCAGTTGTTCATAAATGTTTCATCACTTCACTTTTCCTATCAAGCATTCAATGGATCCTTTCAAATACTCATACTATTGGGTTTGTAAGTTGTAACAATGTCAACCAGAGGTATTACAAGGCATTAATGTGGCATTGGAGTCCATATTTTGCTTGTTGTGAAGAATGTTAGTGTTGACTACATAGTTGGAGGGTTGATGGTGGTAAAGTTGATGTGGATGAGTGGAATGGTGAATAAGTTGATGTTGTACATTTGTTTGTCTTTGTCTCCATGCCATTGGATAGTGTGGAATGCAAGTGACAAACATGAACATAATGCGGTCAGTGGGCTTCTTCACGTCCTTTCCATCTTAAGTTCCCATTATGCTCAATTATCATGTAGGTTGAGCTAGTTGTGGCAAGTCTTTTAGCCTTTTGAGAAACAATTACATATTAATGAGAAGGAAAACAAGTAAGCATACCCATCTTTGTGATGGAGAACTAGATTTTAGAGAGTTGAAGAGCAGCAATATCACCATTATTTGGTAGTGGTGTAAATATTTACATAAGATGTCAGTGCATTCAAAATAGTTCCAAAGGTCAAATATCCAAGAAAGTTAGTGAATGTTGCAACCAAAGGTGGAGAGAAGTGGTTTGAATCTCCAATAGATCTCCGTTCTTTCTAGGACCTTGGCCTTGCAAACCTTTAAGCAATTTTAAACAAAGGAAGGGTAATAGTAGTGTGCATATTGCTATAGATACAAAGGTGAGTCCCTTGAGGTCGCAAGCTTAGTGCAAGAACAACAAAGTTAGATTGTTCGAGATACTATTGTTGTAGGCCGAATTTCTAACTAAAAGGAAAGCCACTTTATACATGAAATTGAAGCCTTCACAGTCATCTTAAAGAGCAACTTTGAATATTTGGAGTGACTTGCACAAAGAAAGAT
The DNA here is from genome assembly GCA_007258455.2 of Sequoia sempervirens. NCBI lineage: Eukaryota > Viridiplantae > Streptophyta > Pinopsida > Cupressales > Cupressaceae > Sequoia > Sequoia sempervirens. The sequence goes on from VDFB02297821.1 coordinate 63,049, forward strand.
ACACATTCAAGAAATGATTCAAGTGGTGCAATAAAGTGAGAAAGATTGTTGTTGACTCCTAAATGTCTCCAATCTTGTCCTCAATAGATTGTTCAATTTTGAGTTGGGTCAAGGAGACATGATTTTCATGGTTGTAGCCAATTGGGCCTTGTGCTTTGTGAAATAGCATTGGCGGTGCCTTTTCCCTTGTTAAGGGTTGCAAAGAAGGAAGATTTTATCGGAATATGGGATGGTTGCATGGATGATGATAATGTCTCATATGGCGCAAATATAGGAAAGGTGCAATAGTGTAATTGAGGTGGCACTAACCTTGTAGAGACAGATGAAGGAAATGATGTACATTGAATAAAGAAATAGGGAGAGGTTGTTTTGGGTTAAGACTTGTAACAACTAGTGAAGTATGCCAAATGACATCATATTTGGCACTAAAAGTTCATCCACAAGAGTCGACTTCATCTTGTGTAAAGAGCCATGAATATCAGCACAACCAGTTGGAGAAACTTCATATGTTTGTTGTGGTGTTTGGTGGCTAGTCAAAGATCCTTCATTCATTGGAGAAGAGGCAATTTGTCCTGTTGTAGAGGTGGCATTGCTCATTTCGCAGTCATCCGCTACTTGGTTCATTGATATTCCCACATCCCTTGGGCAAAAGAGCAAGAAGGTTTATATTCTTTATTGTCTCTAACTCGAGTTGTCTTAAAGTGGGAGGCTATGTGTTCCAACTTAGATTCGTTGACCACTAGCAACTTATTTAATCTGCTACATGGTTTCTCATTGGTTGTTTGTGGCTAATTGACAAGGTGTCGACATTATGACGTGTGATAACTGATTAACTGTATTGTAAAATCCCTTGTAGAATCTGACCTAAATTTCTGATTCGAGCTCTTAGGAATTTTGTCGAACACTTGGAAAACAAGCCGTCCTAGCTAGTAAATGTTTTTCTGATTTGTTTTGCCTCTTTATGTGATAGTAAAAATGAATGAAATATCTTTAACTAATATGCTTGAAGTCTCCAATTGGAAGTAAAATGCAATGTAAGATGAGTTTTGGCTTACCCAAAGAGTGTACCAAAGGGACCATATCTTCACGCTTTGCTTGAGAAGGTGCCTGGCCAACCTTACACAAACAACTTTCAGCCTCTTCCAAAATGTTAAGAAGAGTGGCTTTAAACTGTGGTATGACTTTCAACTTTTCACCCATGAACTCCCCTATATATGCAAAATTTGGCCAATGGCCATTAAATTTTGTAAATGAAGCATAGGTAGGAAATTTGAACTAATTCCCTCTCAATGAAATATTGCAACAATACAACAGCTGTTGCAATTCTACAATATTGCCAACAAGATGCAATAATAAACCAGCTATTGTATCAAACTCAGAATGCAATAGTATCTTAGCTATTGCACCAATAAATCATTGCAATAATACAACAGCTATTGCAAAGAATCTGAAAACCCTTGTACAACCATCAATGAAGCACAATGTAGAAACCCTAGATGGATTTCTCAACAATCCCAGCTAGGGTTGATCTTGCACAACCGAACCTGGCACTCTAGAGTCTTCAAACCCTCGAGCAAGCAAAGCATTCAAGCTTCAGCTTCTTACCACGCAGGTAATGAGTAACGAATTCCAAATCAAGTGTGCTCAAATGCTTAGCCAACGACTTCTTAAATAGATTTCTCAATGCCTTTTCAAGAAGCTTCTAGAGGAATATTATTTTATTCCTCAAGTGACTTTTATTGTTTTATTATTTTATTTTTAAGTCACTTAAGTCACTTTATTATTAAATTAATTAAATAATAAGTCATCCCTTTTGATATTATATTTTATTGGAATAACTTAATAAATAATTAATTTAATATACCTCCAATTCGGAGACATGACATATATGCTATGTGGTTTGTGATGATTAATGTTGAATATTTGATGATTCCATTTGGCATAAATAAAACATAACTATGTCTTGATAATTGTCAAACATTAAATGGTGCACCTTTGAAAATTGATGCTAGAATCAGTCCAA
>VDFB02297822.1:0-42149 GCA_007258455.2 Sequoia sempervirens
GCCATGAATATCAGCACAACCAGTTGGAGAAACTTCATATGTTTGTTGTGGTGTTTGGTGGCTAGTCAAAGATCCTTCATTCATTGGAGAAGAGGCAATTTGTCCTGTTGTAGAGGTGGCATTGCTCATTTCGCAGTCATCCGCTACTTGGTTCATTGATATTCCCACATCCCTTGGGCAAAAGAGCAAGAAGGTTTATATTCTTTATTGTCTCTAACTCGAGTTGTCTTAAAGTGGGAGGCTATGTGTTCCAACTTAGATTCGTTGACCACTAGCAACTTATTTAATCTGCTACATGGTTTCTCATTGGTTGTTTGTGGCTAATTGACAAGGTGTCGACATTATGACGTGTGATAACTGATTAACTGTATTGTAAAATCCCTTGTAGAATCTGACCTAAATTTCTGATTCGAGCTCTTAGGAATTTTGTCGAACACTTGGAAAACAAGCCGTCCTAGCTAGTAAATGTTTTTCTGATTTGTTTTGCCTCTTTATGTGATAGTAAAAATGAATGAAATATCTTTAACTAATATGCTTGAAGTCTCCAATTGGAAGTAAAATGCAATGTAAGATGAGTTTTGGCTTACCCAAAGAGTGTACCAAAGGGACCATATCTTCACGCTTTGCTTGAGAAGGTGCCTGGCCAACCTTACACAAACAACTTTCAGCCTCTTCCAAAATGTTAAGAAGAGTGGCTTTAAACTGTGGTATGACTTTCAACTTTTCACCCATGAACTCCCCTATATATGCAAAATTTGGCCAATGGCCATTAAATTTTGTAAATGAAGCATAGGTAGGAAATTTGAACTAATTCCCTCTCAATGAAATATTGCAACAATACAACAGCTGTTGCAATTCTACAATATTGCCAACAAGATGCAATAATAAACTAGCTATTGTATCAAACTCAGAATGCAATAGTACCTTAGCTATTGCACCAATAAATCATTGCAATAATACAACAGCTATTGCAAAGAATCTGAAAACCCTTGTACAACCGTCAATGAAGCACAATTTAGAAACCCTGGATGGATTTCTCAACAATCCCAGCTAGGGTTGATCTTGCACAACCGAACCTGGCACTCTAGAGTCTTCAAACCCTCGAGCAAGCAAAGCATTCAAGCTTCAGCTTCTTACCACGCAGGTAATGAGTAATGAATTCCAAATCAAGTGTGCTCAAATGCTTAGCCAATGACTTCTTAAATAGATTTCTCAATGCCTTTTCAAGAAGCTTCTAGAGGAATATTATTTTATTCCTCAAGTGACTTTTATTGTTTTATTATTTTATTTTTAAGTCACTTAAGTCACTTTATTATTAAATTAATTAAATAATAAGTCATCCCTTTTGATATTATATTTTATTGGGATAACTTAATAAATAATTAATTTAATATACCTCCAATTCGGAGACATGACATATATGCTATGTGGTTTGTGGTGATTAATGTTGAATATTTGATGATTCCATTTGGCATAAATAAAACATAACTATTTCTTGATAATTGTCAAACATTAAATGGTGCACCTTTGAAAATTGATGCTAGAATCAGTCCAAGGAGTAAATATTTTTGCTTGGGACTAAATTAGATTTCTCTACTTTCTTGTTGTTGGCCAAAGTAAAAAATGAAGTACAGAATGAAAGACAAGCCTTCTCCATGGTTTTAATGATATTGTGAAGTACATGATCTTGATTTAGGCAATATTGACATAAAAAGTTGGTCTGAGGAGCTTTTGTGCAGAAATGCATGAGATCGTCTCATTACTTAGGATTGGTTGCTGCTGCAGGCTTCCCAAGTACCATCATCTCCTCTGATTTGGTGTTAGAATGCACTAGGCATTATCATTCAGGGACCCACACCACTACAACCATCTTTGGACATGAGATTGCAAATTTTAGTCTAGCATATTTTGAAGTGACATTTTCTCTTCCCAAACCATTGGTTGAATTGACTTTGAGGGATTTTGAGTGTACCTCCGATGTCAAAATTTAGATGGTTCATAAACTGCACTTGGATTGCAGCACCCAAAAAGAATTATTCTAGTAGTGAGCTATTCAAGTGTGTAGAGTTAAAAAAGGAGTACAAGCATGCTATCATGCTTCCCAGTAGAATTTGGTGTAGGGGCACCATGTCATTTTGTGTAAATATGGTTTTAGGTTTGGTTTTTGGGGTGTTGAGTCTTTGGTCATGCAAATAAGGTCATAATAGACCATTTGAGATGTAACTTGAGTCATTTGGGTTTAGTCTTGCAAATGTTGCAAAAGCATGAAATGTTGTCAAAATGTAAAATTGCTAAAATGCAAAAAGTGCAAAATTAGAAAGTTGAAGATCATCTATTGAAAAGTCCTGTAGAAGTTGGTTGGGTGGTTAGAAACAGTTGGAACATATTGTAAAAGGCATAAAAAGGCCTTGTGCATCGTTGTAAAGGGGGTTGTTGAAGTTTGAGACAAAAAGCAATAAAACATTTTCATTTTTCCTGCATTTTCTGAACGTTTTTCTCTGTTTCTTTGCATGGTACAGGTTTGTACGGCCTGATCTTGGTATGAGACTGATTGGAGATGAAAGCCCTTGGATTCTACTTTCATTTGCTTCAAGTCTCATCAATTTTCAGTAAGTTTTGAATAAGTTACGCCCATTTTACTGTAAGCAGGTTTGAACCCTGAGTAGGGTTAACAATGGCTAAGAAAAATGCATAACTTTAATTTTTACTGGTGAAAATTCATAAAACTCAATGTCAAGGTCTGTATAGACATGCTTTTCGTGTTCCCCAAGCTGCAGGAATCAGGGATAAGGTTTTGAGACTTTTTTGTTGCTGCCCTAGTTGAGTTTTATTCATTTTCCAAGCAAGAATGATGGCTAGAAGTTAGGGTATGATGAAAATGCATTGAAAACTAATGGGAGTTGATTTAGTAAGCATGTGTAGACCTAATATGATGTGTCTGAGGTGTTTGTGAAGTGGGTTGAGGTCTGGAATAAAGAGATTCAATAAACCCTTGTGTGAACAAGCTTAAAGAGGACTAGGAAGGACTGAGAAATGGTGGGGCAGCAAATTTGTGACAAGGGATGGAGGTAAAATCTGCATGAATGGTCATTATGTGATGTGACAAGACCTTTGGAGTGGAGTTTGTGAGTTTGGTGGTTGAATATCTCATAGGTGCTTTGGAAAACAGGGCTAGTTTGCCCTTAGGACAATGAGACAGTCAATTTTTGGAGATGATGTTCCAAAAGAAGTGTATGCACAAACTAGGTATGTTAAAGAAGGCCATAATGGGTAACTGAAATGCTAAGCCTTTCGTGGGTTTGACAGGTATTTTGAAAGATATGCTTAGATTTCTTTGTTTGGATGGCTACAAGGCAAATTGAAGGAATTGTTGGTTGTTCATTGAGATAGGGTTTCGGAGTTTGGAAAGTTGATTGATATTGCTTGAATTGTGATTGTGTGAAGCTTTACCCTCATGCTCTGCATCAAAATTGTATGCGAACCCGATACCTATTGTTTGAAACCTTGGTTTTTCTTCTTCATAACATGTTTTTGGACAGTGGCCAAATTTGTTGGGTGCAAATCATCAATGATTTTATTCACCATCAATTGACCAAAATTTGAGGATTAAAAGTTATTCTACATTGATTATGTCCTTTGTTCTGTGAATAGGATGTTTTCTCCTAGAATCAAGGGCCTAATCAAGTGAAATGACGTTGTGTATAATTGCTATTGGCATTTATATCAAGAGAATCTTGAGAGAGATTTGTATATGATTAATGATGGATTTGTCTTCTAAGTCATTACCAAATTGTGTGGAAGTCTTGATTTTTGCGTCTCTTTAGAAAAAGTCTATCAAGTGGTGGGCAAGTGTAATGTCCCCATTTTGTGAGCATCAGAGTTCGTAAGAATTAGCCTATTATGAGACCCTCGTAGGCTGATAGGATGGATAGAGGGTCTTATTGGAGTTTGGCTCAGCTTCAGATTGTCAGTTTTGATCAGTTGGCTTTCGTTCGGGCTCATTCGGACACTTCTAGCCTGAGTTGCTATTTTTAGCAGTATCTGGCACTCAGTGTGGGACCCCTGCTATTTTTAGCAGTATGGATGGATAGCGTTCAGAATCACTTCAGTGTTCATCAGCTTCAGACGGTTTGTGCTTCGGGTATATATCGAGAGAGATATTAATGTTTAATTGATTTAATTAAATATTAATTGTGTGAGCATTATAATATAAAGTTATAATATTTTATTATAACTTAAGTGGTTTCAGTGAAGGGGTCGCCCATCATCAGAAAGGGGCCATTTTGACGATTATATTTTATTATTAAAATTTAATCGGAGACTATTGAGAAATTAAATAATAAAAGTCGAATTCTTTTAACGATTCCCTATCTTTAAGGAATTCGCACTTTTCATGTGTATAAGGCTTTTGCTTGGAAATTCGAGCATTATGTTATTGATGATTGAAAATTGATCAAGTCTAAGTAGAGCACAGAAACTTAGGGTTTCAGTCTCGAATGCATTGGGGAACGAGCCATCTCCAGTGAAAGCAGTTCAGAGGGTGTGAGATATCACCTGATTTATTGCCAGATAAGAGATTTCTTCATCCAGAAGAAATTACAGAGCTTCATAGTTGATTCAGACTCAGAGTTATTTGTCAGGGTTTCATCCAGAAAGCAGTTGTTGATCAAGGCGCACCATATTCTTGAGTTTGGACACTGGTTTCAAGGAGCCGTACAACTTGTACCTGCTGGTCTGACACAGCTGTACCCTGCAGCAGGCCGTACCAGCAGCAAAAGAGGCGTGTTCTTCATCTTATGCAAAACGCCTTACTTTCTGGTCTTCTGTCTTCCTTTCTAGAGGCGCCTTCATACCTGGATCAGTTTGCAAACTTTGGATAGAGGGAGAAGCTGAGATTAGTGAAGCCGTACCATCTCAAGCATTTATACCATTGCTGCAATATCAGGTTTTTATCCAAAAAGTGTTGCCTTTTACTTTGCATGTAACTGGATCCTTATTGTAATCATTGCAGAAGATTAAATAATAGTCTGGCATCAATATTTGCAATAGATTCTATTATTTCTGGAGCTCTAAGATTTTATTTAGATTTTATATCATTTATTTGCAAAATCGCATTCTTTATTATTCATGCAAAAACAGTCAAAAAACCAAAAACCTTCAAAAACATCACTTAAACAGTCAGAATCCGAATCAGGGGGAAACTAGGGTTTCTACAGCAAGTTGGTACAGAAAGAATGAGGCACACACATTGTTAGAGTCACTCAAGGGCTCAAGCCTCTAGGATCACCTGTGGAAACCATAAACAACCTTCAACAACAGGGAAAAGCAAGAATATGAATTTGCAATAATGGATGCAAGATATCGCCAATATGCAATACTCAAGATTGTAGTGATATATTGGACTAACTCAATTGAACTAAATTGTTAAAGATGTACAAATGATGCCTTGCTTATAAAGGCAAAGTGTGAGAGAGATAGGATTAGACATGATCTTGAAATGTGCCTTAATCCTGTATAATGAGACAACTACCTCAACAAATATTAAATGACTTAGGACACAAGCATTAAATGCCAAAAGATAAGATCTAGTGACAACTAACACTATCTAGAAAGATTCCCTCCTAAGACCTAAGTGGACTTAACATGTAAATAGGACCTAGATAGGTAAAACACCTATTTACACCAACACCCCCCCTTAAGTACAACTTAGGGAGTATTATTATGTAAAGATGCAATGATGGGTCCTGACTACAAGGCCATTTTAGGTACCCATGTGCATATGCAATGCAATCTCTTTCAAATGGAGAAAAGGAGAAAAGCCAGTGGGAGAAAACTCCTCCCCAAAAGAGAGATGAAATACAAAATGCTATGAGTGATGAATGAGAGAGACAAAACCCCATGCGAGGAAAAAGACCCCCCATAAGAGAGAAGAGAGACCATGCAGCTCCCCCTCAATGGCAAGTCTCCTGCAATGGTAGAAGCTTGATATTGAATGCTGAAGATGATCCAATCACGCCAAACAACATTCCTCCCCTTAGGAAGAAACAAAACTAGGATGATATGCAAGATGTCTTCCTTTTCTTGAAAGGAAGATGTGGGAAGAAGAATGATATGTGATGTCTCCAAACTATGCTCAAGTGTCACCATGTCGATGCCGAATTCTGACACACTCCAAATAGGCGTTCTAGGCGACATAGCTAAAGGTGTCAAGTCAGAAAACTCCTAGAGACGGATGTAGAACACACTCCAAAGACAAGGATGCCTCCTTTGAAGGCAAAGAAGTCTCCTCTAAATGCTGTCAAAAAGTATCCACACTCACGTCAAACTGCAAAGAATGATCATGTAGAGAATGAACAAGAGGGCTAGAGTATTCCCTTGCAACAACTAAAGACGGATCATCTCCATCAAAGAGAAGATGTATGCACTCAATGGTGTCTCCCAAATCTGAAATGTGGAACTCAACTAACAAACCACCAATGTCTATCAAGTATGCATCCCAAGTAGATATAGCTGATGTAGATCCTACTTCATTGAATCACAAGAGGCCAAAACTGTGCCAACACGAGCATCATCAAATGCAATAGAAGATGGAGGAGATGAAATGCAAGGCTCAAGAACAGGAACCAATGTGAGAACTCCCAAGTTCAAGAAGCCAAATGTCTCCTCTGAATCATGGTCCACACTAGAAGTGTGATCATCAGCCGAAGGAACAATGTCATCATCAAAAACAAAGTTTGCAAAGGTGTACAACTGAGATGAATGGTCAACCATCCCAGTAGCAAGAACCTCTCTACTCTGCAAGTTTCTAACGATAAATGAATTAGGAGTGAATTCCACAATCCTCCCATCTCCACCATGTGTAATCTGATATATGGAAAGAAGATTGTTTTCCAAATGAGGTACACACAAAACATCATTGAAGGTGCCCTCCCCAAAAGCCATAGACCCCTTCCCAAGTACACTCATGTATGTATTGTTTCCCATCAACATAGGAGATAGTACAAGGTTCAAAAGAAGATAATATAGATTGTGAAGATGCCATATGATGAAATACTTCTGAATCTAGAAGCCATCTCCTTGATTCAAGACTGGAAAAAGCATAAAGAGCTATTCCCTTTCTTCCTAATGTAGTAACCGAACCAGCATGACCTTTGTCCTTATTAGATTGTTTTGAAGAAGAAGTAGTTGACTCACACATTCTAGAAGACAAATCAATATGATTCTTTTTGAGAAGATGTTTCAACTCATCTATATCCTTCTTATAACAAGAATGTTTGTCATGCCCAAGATTCTTGCAGTATGAACAAGTAGGCTTCTCCTTCTTAGATGATTTATCTGTGGAAGGGGATTTATTCTTTGGTTGACATAATGTGGATTGTTCTTAGATTTCTTTTGTCTCTTATCAGTATTGTTTGATTCTTTCACCAGACTAGCCAACAATGCCTAAGATTTAGATGACTTGATGAGACCCGTCGAGATAAGCTTTTGTTGCTCATATACTAACATCTCAAAAAATGATGCAAATGAAGGTGTAGTATATGCAGATCCCATAGTCAACCTATGACTATGAAAGTTAGAAATAAAAGCAGCAAAATTAGGACCAAGTTTGCTCAATGTATTATAGACCAACTGAACATTCTTATCAATTCCACATATTTTACATTACTCTCTTAGATCATTAGCCTTAGTGATGTAGTCCTGGATGTTGTCAAAGTTCTTAGGATCAAGGATCATCAATTCATTATCAATTTGATAGCCTCTTACTTCATTTGTAGTACCATACAATGTTTTCAATTTGCCCCAAGCCTCATGAGAATTCTTGCATGATTCAATTTGAAACAAAAAATCTTGAGAAACTAGGCTACGAAGACATCCAAGAGCTTTAGTATGTTTAATCTTCCATTTTATCTTTCTCTCATCATCTATAGGTTCAGGTGCCTTATTGTCAACATATAAAGAGTAACCTTGATTCATTAGTACACTCTATGCATGTTGATGCCAAGTTGAATAGTTATATGATGTTAGCAAAGGAACCTTAGAATGATCCATCGAAAAAGGAGAGCACAAGCAAAAACATATCGAAAACAATGCACCAAGAGACCCCCCAAAATTACTCATTCAAGAATCCCCCCAATAATATGATGTGGCACTTTATATGTAGTGCATTTACAATGCCAAAATTGTGTTGTAGATTTTACAATGCCAAGATGGAAAATTACAACAATATCTCAGAATGAGATCCTCAAACTGAAAGTAACTTTTCCCTATGATCTACACTAAAAATGAAGCCTTCCCAAGAGGACAAATCTTCTCAAGGTGTCAATATGTCCAAGTAATCAACCAATATGCGAATTTGCAAAAATCTGAATAAAAGATACTTGGGGCTGAATCTAGAAAAAGTACATGGATAGAAATGTAGAGCTCCGCAATACCATTCCAACGTCGCAAAAATCACGAAAATTGGACAATCTGGCTTATGAGCTCAGACATAGTTTATAGACTCAGACTCGGAGAATACTTGGCAAGCCCAAAATTTTTGACTCAGCAAAACTCGGCAAATACTCGACAACTTAAAAAGGATTAAAATATTATATATAACTTAGTATATATATAATAAACTAACTATATTTTGTATACATTAATATAGCTTTGTTAGCATGCTGGTATATATATAGTTATATAGTATATATATATTCATAATGATAATCTATAATGAATATATATACCATATAACTATATATATTAAAATATTTTATAATATAAAATATTTATAATATTTAAAATTTTATAATATATAAAATATAGTATGTAATCTATGTTATATAATATAAAATATATTATAATCTATATTTGTCCTGTATAAAATAATCTAGAGTATACTAGATTATTATAATATATTATACAATAAATATATATTATAATATGAAATATTATTTTATAAAATATATTACAATCTGTATTTATAGTATAATATATTATAATATATATGTAATCTATGTTATATAATATAAAATATATTATAATCTATATTATAATATTTTAAAGTTCTATAATATATAATACTAAATATAATCTATAGTATATAATATATATATTAAAATAACTGATAATGTGTATCAAATTTCGAACTTACCTTGCAGTTGCAAATGGCGGAAATAAATCGGGTTGAAATCGCAAAAATAAATTAGGTTGAAATCGCGCCAAACCACCAGTAGCAAATCATGGGTGATTGTAAGGAAAGGCTCGAGGATTTTCCGCGTCCAAACGCAGCAAAAACATGTCAAAAAAGTGCACGAAAATGCATAAATCCGCATGGGAAATGCATCTAGGGTTTTGTGAGGGTTTTCTGTGTCCAAACACAACAAAAATGTGTAAAAAAGTTGCACGAAAAATGCAGAAATCCTCATGGGAAACGCGTCTAGGGTTTTCATGAGGGTTTTCCACGAGTGCCTGGTAGATAATCAACGAGTTTATGGTAGATAATCAGCGAGTTGAAAGGTGCAGACGAGTTGTGAGTAAAAGTGAAACTTACTCGCCCCTGTAAAAATCTCGTGATTACTCGTCGGTTATGTAATCATTGAGCTCAAAGGTCCAAAAAGGACAATCTGATTTCAACCAACAATAAAATTCACTTGAGGCAAAATCTAAAAAAATGGCTTGCACCACCATGAAGTGCTCGGAACCAGCTTTCTGTCGATATCTCATTTGCAAAATTGACACCTTGATGGAAAGTTATGGCGTTTTGAAAAAAAATGCCCTATTAGGGCTTAGAGGGAAAATTTTTTAGCACCCAAGTATTTGGCGCCTAGTCCTTCATGTGATATTCGGGCTAGAAAATCTTTTAATTTTTTTTTGAAATGTCGCCACCACTAGCGGCGGTCAGGTGAAGATATCACCGTTGCTAGCAGGTGGCAGGTTCTCTCGCCGTCTGGACCCTAAGCCCCTAGATGCAGGCAGAGCAACGGGGCTTAAACCTGTGACCACCCGCTTCACAAAAAACAAATTGCAGATTTTAAAATCAATATTTTAATAATAAACTTTGCAAACCCATACCTCTAGAAAAACCCATGCTGACGCATGAAAGTACACCATGATGAAGACAAAAATATTCGCCTACAAATTCCCTTTTGACATGCGCAGACTATTGACGCCACTTAGGAACAATACGATCACGTACGATATTGTACGATGTATGGACTATACAAACAAATTTTTGTAGATTTTTGTCAAACCGTCCAAAAATGGCTTGCTTTTTTTTGCCCAAATATCAAGTATGTTATATGAAAATAGGGGTTTTTGGGCCTTTTGGATTCAACAATGAGGTCCGTTCCGCCCCAGTGCGTACCCAACAAAAGCTCAAGGTTGAATCACTCTCAAATCTAAGAAGGGGTTTTGCAATTTTGAAGCTCTAATACAATGTTAGAGTAACTTGAGGACTCAAGCCTCCAGGATCACTTGCAAAAACCAAAAACAACCTTCTACAAGAGGGGAAAGCAAGAATATGAATTTGCAATAATGAATGCAAGATATGGCCAATATGCAATACTCAAGATTGCAGTGATATATTGGACTGACTCAACTTAACTAAATTTTTAAAGATATACAAATGATGCCTTGCTTATAAATAAAAAGTGTGAGATAGGATTAGACAAGATCTTGACATGTGTCTTAATCCTGTATAATAAGACAACTACCTCAACAAATATTAAATGACTTAGGAAACAAGAATTAAATACCAAAAGATAAAGATAAGATCTAGTGACAACTAACACTATCTAGAAAGATTCGTCCTATGACCTAAGTGCACTTAACATGTAAATAGGACCTAGATAGGTAAAACACCTATTTACAGTGTTACCCCAAATTTCTGGGACAGGGACGGCAAGGGACAGCAAGACGAGTCCCCAAGTTTCCGATTTTTTAGGCTTTATTTGGGGACAGCGGGGGGACGGCTATATAAAATATAGAAAAGTTTAAAATATATAGGGTAACTTTAAATATTCAGATGAAAACATGAATAAAGCATGCATATATACATTATAGAAACTTAGCATATAACGTTTGTGTTAAGAATTCATTGTCAATACTCAATATGTATTCAGAATTCATAATTCATTGTGAATATGCATATGATATTAAACAATAATATACTAGTTATAAGCATATAACAAAATGCCCAAAGCCTACATTGGTGCCATATAGTTTTTTTTTCAATTACGATATGGAAATCAAAATAAAAGAAACATAGTACACTGCTGCCATCTCCTGGCCATCCCCTGTCCCCGAGGCGTCCTCGAGATGGGGATGAGGGGATTTAGACCTGGGGATGTGTCGCCGGGTAACCCTACCTATTTACACCAACACACACATCAAGGCCTTTGATTTCAGAAAAAAAGGCCATATTGTATGCCTCAATATGTTCTTGATGTTCTGCTTCTCATGGAGTATCTTTGACAAACTCTAGAAGTCCACATGGTTTTCAACACATCACAAAAGAGAACATCACCAATTAGATATTTAATTCAAATTGGATGTTTTACTTGCAGGATGAGACAATGGCGTATGATTTAAGTGCGAAACTCCTTTGTCTCGGTCTTTCTATGAAATACGCGAGGAATCACTTCAACCCAAAGGGGAAGATGAATGAAGCAATGTCGCAGTTTTTGGGAGGCACCTTCAATCATGCATATCATGAAGAGTACTTATGGGAAAACGTCAAGGATTATGACCATGTGCAAAATTGATGGTGGAAATGCAGACTATTGTGACACTGAGGGAACTAGCTCTACAGATTAGGAAAGTAGTGAAGGAATCTTTCATTTGCATGATGTTAATAGAGTTGAGTAATTGCTGATCAAGTTATCTTTGAGAAAAATTCTCATTCTAATTTATCTGCAACATCATATCAAGAGCCTTTCCATGTTCATGTTATTGAAGCAGCAACTATTCCAGAACAAGGAGATCAAGGGCTGTTTTCTTCATTGCATTTCGTTGTAATAAAAAAATTGGTTACCAGAGGTGGTAAAGATGCAGGAAATGATGGTGATGATGATGATCTGAACAGAAGGAAACTCATCAACAAGGCGCCTCCTTCAAGCCTCCTTGTCAACCAAAGAAGAACAAAAATGAAGATAAGAAGAATGATGCAGCTGATGATAACCAATCTAAGAGATCTATTGTGCCAATGTCAGAGCCAATTGATCCTCTTCAGTTGATCCTAGGAAGATCAATTGTCCCATCCATAGTTTACATAATCGCCGAGTACTCTCCGAGTGCCCAATTAATTGCAGGAAAATTGAGAAAACGAGTATTTCCTACCTTTACTCGCCAATTACTGTAGCAAGCATTTTTACCGTGTTTTTTTTTTCATTTTCGCGCAGAATTTCCAATGTAAACCCTCATTTTTTTGCATTTTATCACATACCCATGATTTTCCCTTCATTTTTTGAGCGATGTTCCCTTCGTTTTCATCTCAATTTGCAGCAACAGCTGCAGGTTAGGGCTACGTTTCTTTCAAGCCGCGGGCATTCGAAATTTGGTCTCGTCCAAGCAAGAGCTGAGCATCAGCATGCAAGTGTGATGGCGTCAATTTCAAACCGCATCTTCATCTGCAAATTTCCTTTAAGCGCTCGAGCCAGGCGTGTTGACTGGAAGAAAATGTGTGACTCCCGCATTAACTTCCAAGAAGGCATTCGCAATATATTTTTAGGGTTTTCTATTTTGCTTTGTCTTTCATAAAATTTTAAATATGCATTTTAGATTTTAATAACGAAAGTTTATAAAAATTAAATATTACATTTATTTACATTAAATTTTCATAGAACATTTTAACATTTAATATATTTATATTCAATATTATTTCATTTTATTTTTAATTTTAACATTCAGCAAGTTAAAATTTAATATTTTTAAAATATTTGATTTATATTTTAAATTATTAATATATAAAATTTAACTAATTTATATTAAGATTTCATGGCATGATATTTATTATATATAGTATTATTATATATATTTATTATTATGTTTATTTAATATATATTATTATTATATTTATTATTAATGTATATACTATAAAATTATAAATTATATTTATTATTAAGATATGTCGCCGAGTATTTCACCGAGTATTTTCCGAGTCAAAAAATTTGAGCTTGCCGAGTACTCGCTGAATCCGAGTATGTAAACTATGGTCCCATCAATTTATCAAGATTTTCTGCAAGCAGCATTGCAAAGGAGTTAGTTTCCAAAGTTCAATCCAAATTTCTTTGATGTAGTCCATCCATGACAAGAAACACCAAAAGCCGACCCTGTAATGTAGACCAGATTTGACATCCCTAAAGGTCAAATGGTGATTGATACCAGTGTTTCGAAAGGAGATGCCATTTTGAATAAGGTTGGAGTAGAAATATTTGAGTTCCAATGTCATTCCTTTCCCCCAATTGATTAGCATGGTGTTCCTAATACGGTTGGTAAGCCATTGAGTTTGGTAATGCGCAATTCAAAATATTGCGAGAAGAGGTGGCATGATTGAAAGTTGAGAAAGGGTAGCTTGCAAGTTTGTTTGACACTCAAAATTTTCTACTCAATTTGCATAGTGAAATTGTAATGCTATAAATACAGGTTTCCAAGATATAACAAGAGTTGGCGATTGAGCCAATTTCTTGGTTGTATAGTGTCTCAAGTTGTTCTTGGGCATCAAGTAATGCAAGTTTTGTTTTTAAGGGGACAAGATATACATTGTAAATCATAGGAAAATTATTCAATGAATACAATGCATATAAATGAATGTCTTCATTTGTTGGTATGAATGTAATAGGGTTAGATGAATGCGTGATTGCTTTTAATGCATTACAAAGCTTTTGTAATGGTCTTTCCTTTATTTCATGTGGGTTAATGCAATATTGTGATGGATTATTAAACAGGTTCGGCTGCATGGAATGTTATTTATGATTTGTATTTCTATAAATATCTAGTTTCATTTATGCTCAGCTGGTGTATCCCCTTCTTGCTTGTTGATTGTGACTTTTTTGCCTAATGGAGTGGGCATCAATGTGGTTGGTGAAAAGCCAAACATTGTTTGATTTTAATCTCTTTGTCCTTACAAATTAGGGATTATTCTAAGTGAGCACACACTGATAAGATTGTTAGAGAATCACGTCATGCATGCCTTCGCCTTGGACTTGTGTATGAAATATTAATTGGATTCACATGTGCGGATATAATACTGTTGTCATCTTTAGATGCATATGTAAGGATGTAGTTATCAGTTTAATGAGAGGTCTTACAAGTAGCTAGTAAGTTGTTGGCCTAATCACAAATCTTGGGGTCAAGCGTACATTGAGTGTAGATGTTACCAGTTTAGTCATATTCATCATTCATTTGATAGATGTCTTGCTAAGGATATCTCTAGGAACACTCTCCTAAGTTTAGTAGAGCCCAAAGTGAAGGAGAGAATACCCACTCTTAGAAATTTAGTCATCCATAATCTATTGATGAGATCATGTCCTATCCTCTTGAAGAGAACACGCTGCCCTTGAGGATAGGTTAATGCTCTAGGATTTTGGAATGTGACTTTGGGACCCAACATATGCAACATTTACGAGTTATTGACTCCTTTCATATGTGTGACCACTAAGATGAACATGAATGGCATACTTAGAACATAATCACCCTATTTTCATTCATTGTACACCACTTAGAGTTACTTATTTCACATTTGTGACTAGTATATGAATGAGAGTGATGCTTAGAACCATCTCTATCTCAACCCAATCACTAGGTATTGCCAAACTAGGTAAATACCCATACATATGTGCACATATAAATAGAACACCCTAAAATTACTCAAGACTCTACACGCAATTGGCACCACACAATCATAACATTCACTTATTATGCTTCTTGTTTACTTTTTCACTTGTAGGGAAGTGCTTTACTTGCTGATGCTTCTCCCTTTATATAGGTTGCTGAAGATCTTGCACTTCTACCAAGACCTTATTGTGCTGCATTTACCACTCTCATTGCTCTGCAAGACTACTACTACATTGAGCAAACCCTAAATGACATTGCAAAGATTTCCCTTAAATGTTTTCCTTGCCAATTCTCAAATATCGTCTACATTCCGCAAAGTCATGTCTCTTTGAAGTCATTTCTAGCCTTCTTGTGAAACTTCTTGATTGATACAAGTCTGCCAACTCCTCACCTTCAATCCATCTCGTTTAGAAATGTAGAGGATTCAACTTTCCTTGTGAATTTCTTCCCAGTATTGGTCCAACATCATTATCCCTCTCTGTCACTGCTCCTAGAGTAAAATGATGTTGCTTTTAGATATATTCATAGCCAAGCCATTTCACATTTGCTCATCTTCATAACTTCCTCATACCAGTCGAAATCATTCTTTTCATTTCCCTTTCTCCACTTGAGTGTGCCTTAATCCCCTTATTCTATCTGATATGTATCTTCCTCATCCTTCAGTTGTGCTTCAAACTTGGGGCAACCATCCAATCCTTCATTAGAAAACATCCCCTCAAATCTGATTTGCCTTCCTCCATTAATGCTTGCAGAGATCCTCTTTCATTCCCTTTACATTCTTTCTCTTGTTGTCATATGTTGCTCACTTCATTTCTTCATTGTTTTCTCAACTCCATTTCTTTTCATTAATACTTTTTATGTATTGTCCAAATCTAACATTCCCTTGTCATTCTTCTTCTGCATGTGACAAGTGGCATCTTCCTACCCCTCTCATTTATTATTAGACACATGGAGCCCTCTACCCATCTTGACTTTGGTACTTAATTTTATTGTACCCAAACCAAAAAATTTTGCTTCATTAAGGCATTTTGCTTAAAATAATCTAAACCTTGTAAAAATGATGTCAAAACACAGTTTTTGGGCAAATCAAGTATGGATTTTGAGTTAGTTTGATACTTGCAAAATTTGAAAAATTGAAAATTATGGTTTCCAACACCCTATTTTTAGGAAAAAACCCTAAAAATTGAAACTTGTCAAAATTGATTGAAAATTGTTTTGATTGGTTTATTTCACTTCACGATCATAGTGGTGAAGTCAGATTCAGCTAAAAGTCAGTTTAAGTTTGGTGGGTAATTTTCGCTTTTTCAGGTGGAAAGTTAGGAGCTCTGAGGTCGTCAATGGCAGATGGCCAGGGACCAGGTGTTGAAATCTAAGCTTAAAACGCTCAAATGAAGAATCTGTGGTGGGATATGTGCAAAATGATGCTTCGTCTTGGAGGGGATTTTTTCACCAGGATCAAAATCATCAATTTTTTTCTTTGGAGCAAAAGAGCCCCTGGAGGCTAGGGGCGCCCTAGATTTCAGAGGCCCAGATTTCAGTTTTGAGATTTGTCACTTCCAAGAAGAGTTCTCTGGAATACTATCGGCTTCACGATGAGCCTACCAGCCAGCTTGAAAGATTTGTGTAGCACTTGATACGAGAGATTGAACAAGAAATCAGGGAGATGAAAAAATGGCTAACATTGAAGTGAAAAGCGCGCCTCTTAGCCAGGGGCGCCCATCTTTTTGAGGGACTATATGAAGGTTTCTTACCAAATAACATCTAGGATGTTTGTCTCAGACTTGATCAAGCTTTGCAACGAATCCGTTAGCGGTTTAATCTGAGTTGCTGAGTTGCCAGAATCAGGAGTTAAACATAAGGTCTAATCATGGTCAAAATCTCAAGGAAAAAGCAAAAGCACCCCTGGAGGCCAGGGGTGCCCAAGGTTTTGGAGCCTTGAATGCAATCTTTTTGGTGATCTCAAGTATTCATCCTGTCCGTGACACTGTTAGCTTTCCGTTGCATACCTCTGTCAGGTCAAAGGATAAGTCGACAACCTGCAGTCGAGGATTAAGTGTGATTTCAGCCAGTTTGTAAAATGGCTAAGTTTGGGAACAAAAGCGCCCCTAGAGGCTAGGGGCGCCCTTGTTTTTAACCCAACAAATGATGATTTTTGGAAAAGTGCTCTCCAATAGCTCTTGTGTAGAACGGAGCCAGCTCTGTAGTAAGTCTTCCTGTCAGTTCTAATGTTTTGTTGAATGCCGAAGAACGCGAGATGAAGGGAGGTCAGAATCACCTTTCAAAATGATGAAAATTTGACTAAGTCTGAAGCCAAAAGCGCCCCTAGAGGCTAGGGGTGCCCTGAATTTTGAATCCTCATATCTTAGAATCAGGCTTTGCAGCCTCAAGGAGTTTCTTGTCAGTTTTGATCTTGCTCTTCAATGAAACTGTCAGCCAGTCTTCTGGACACATCAGTCAATCACAATCAGTGGTCGAACATGGGCTCCGGTGAAGTTCGTGAAATGAAAATTTCAAGAAAATTTCTAACTCTAGAAAAGAGATGCCTAGAGTCAAAGGTTGACTTTTTGACTCAAGTGCATGAAGCGCCCTATAAAGGTGGAGATTGTGAACTGAAATTAAATATTATTTAATTCTCAGTTGGTTGACTTCATCTGAACTTATTTTTGCATGTAATTTTAACTGAATTTGGTCCAGTTAGAAGCCAGTGCTCTATTTAGGGCGGATTTCTCAATCAGTTAATTGAGTTTTGGGGGTCCAATTAGAGGATGCCGCACATTTTTGAGGTCCAATCAGGGTGGCGCTTAATTTTAATGCAATTTGTGATGCCTCAAGGCTTAAATTTATTTATTTAAGTCATACTGGCACCATTATTCTCATAACAGGTGCAAGCAAACACAATTTTCTTGAGCAAATGAAGATCTGAAGATGCTTTGAGTAACATTTTTCAGTGTTCTTCGCAGTGCCAGGTCTAGATTTTTCAGAAGATACATTTTCTAGACTTCATTTTTTCGAGTGCATGCAGACTTCATCAAATCCAGTTCAAGCATAGGCGACTTTTTGAGGTAGAATAATAACTTCTATTTTCTATCTCAAATTCTTCTATTCTTGTCTTAGGTTTTCTCTCGCATGTCAAAGTAAATGACAATTTTCAAAATTTGATCATCTAGGTTCACACATTTTAGCGATAGCAGCAAAACCCATGTCTTAGATTTTTTTGAGAAAATTGCCCCGCCGCTTCCATTTTGAAGCACTGTGCTTTTTTCCGAAGATTCCTTTACATGTGGGCCAAGAACTCATATTTTCCAAAATCGAATCATCTGGGTTGGCTTAGAATTCCATTGCCTACAAAACCCATGTTCCAGATTTTCTCACGAAAATTTGCCCCGAGAAGCTCTAATACCCCTACAGTTCTTGATTGAAAAACCTTTGCATGCCTTGCTGAAACTCAAATTTTTGAATTTCTGACGATTTGGGTTTGCTTAGAATTCAATTCTCTACAAAACCCATGTTTCAGAAAAAATCCGAATTTTTTTCCCACAACTAGCTATTTTTAGCCTCATCCAGAGCTTTTTTCAGCTTTTTTTGAAAGTTGTTCGAACATACCCGACTTTACAGTAAAAAATCCAGATTTTCAAAATGCAATTCAACCCTATAGATTACAAGGCCAAATCGGTCTTGATACATGATTTTTTGAAAACCTCAGACATAGACTTGGTTCATGTCTATCCAGCATTCAATCTGAGCACGTTGGAAGGCGTTAGCAGTACTACAATCAAGAATCTTGAGCGTTCCGGGTTGCTGGCAGCAGCGTCTATTCCTATCACGGCTTTCGATCTCGAGTTAGTTCTTGCATGCATAAAGCACTATGACTCGTCCACAAGACAAATCAGATCGGCTGATGGGAGAGTCATTTGCAACCTTAAGCCGAGGGACGTTGAGAAGTGTTTTGCTATTCCTCCTTGCTCAGACAAGTTCACTGTAGTCATTGAGGCTTGTGATAAGATATGGTATGAAGACAAAGAAAGATCCCAACGGAAAGTTGCTTAGAGGTGGTTGAAAGTACAGAAGACCAACATGCCAAAGAAGGTTGGTCGTGGCGAGTTCAAGGATGAAGTTGCTATTTTGATAACTTTGCTCAACTGGGTTCCAGGTCAGGAGGAGGCTAATATTTTCCGACCGTGGATGTTCTATGTCATTTGTCGGATCATCGACGGTAAAGAACACTTTGACTGGGCCATATTAATCAGCGAGTGCCTTCACCAGCAAATCACTGGATTCCTCAAAATCCACGAGTTTCACATGGTGTCTTATCTGGTCTATTTAATTGCATTCCAAGGCAATTTTAGACACTTGAAGACCAATGGAACTCTTGGTGTTCAGAATGTTCACGAATATTACTCTCAATTGGAGTTCTCAAAGGCTGGACAGGATTTCAAAGTGGTGAATGATTGCTTCCTTATGAAGACAGTCAGAGACCTCGATAACGAAATGCACATCAGGATTTCACCTATGGAAAAATCAGCAATGGAGAGTTGGGCGGATTGGTTCATTCAATTCCCCACTTTCACATATATCCGAGTGTATGGTTACGCCGGAGAACCTCTCATGCTACCAAGGTACTCGTTAGACCAGGTCCTATTTATGGAGTTTCTAAGACAAGCTCAAGAGGTTCACTCTTTTCTTCACAGTCGACACAAGCAAGCATTCACCTTTCCTTTCGGATGGGGTATTTACAAATACAAGGCAACTACTGATTGCAAGTTAATGACAAACAAGTTAGAAAAACTCAATCTCAGGTTTCTCACTGAGAGGCATTCCTATGATCCTTTGGGTCATTATGCGGCTCGGTTGGAGCGAAGCATTTCACACAGGCCAACACTTGAGGACTTTTGGGCCAATCGTGAGGACAAATTTGAAGTACGCCCATGTCATTACTGCAGACTTACTATTGCTCAACTTGCTGATTTCCTATCAGAGGATGTTGAGGGTTTGTTGGATGATGACGGAGAGGTGTTGCTTAGCTCATTCGTCAAAGATTAGGTTGCTCGTCAGCCACTTCGCCAACCAGATTGGTATGCCAGGGAGAGTACTTCAATTGAGGACCTGTCAAGGACAGTTATCAAAACCAACATGCACTTCTTGGAGAGTAAGAGAAGGCGCAAGACAGTTCCAGTCATAGAGCCGCCAGTAGGGTTTTCTTCACTACCTTGTACCTCAAGGTCAAGGCCTCGAGTTAAGGTTATCTTGAAGCCGCCTGAAGGTGTTAGAGTCAGTGGGAATATGAAGGGGAGATGTACTGGCAAGTGGAAGCAGAAGCAGGTTGAAAGGACGCCTGAAGTTCCAGTGGAGACAGTCATACAGACTGAGGCAGATTCATCTCCTGATACGCCATTTTCACCACAGTCACCTCCCATTGATATAGATTCGAAGCTAGAATCACCAGTTCAGCCAGCCTCAGCGCCAGTTGATCCATTAGAGGTTGATACAACAACAGTAGTCTCTCCTCGAGAAGATAACATTGTTCATTCATGTTGGCTCGAGAGGTCTTTGTGAAGACAGAGGTGAGAGCCTTCTTATAAGCTTGATTTGTCTGAGTTTGGCGATCCTTATTAGGAAAGAGCAAATGGGAAAATCAAGAAGCAGGTGCACATTGAGAAAACTCCGGAAGCAGAGATCATCATTGAAGTTGCTATGCCGCTAGAGGGTAAGAGCTTGGATGAAGTTGAAGTTGTCGATTTCACCTTCGTCAAAGCAAATATTGGCAGGAGCACTAGAGAAATGAACATGAGCCTCTTTAGGGTTGTCGCAAGTAATCTTGAAAAGTGCATCATGAAGGACAGAGAATATAAAGCGCTTCTTAAGGCTGAAATCAAGCAACTCCAGTAGTATATTTCTGATCTCGTTCATGGAAACTCAAGTAGAACACCTGGTCTTCCACACCTTCAAGGGACACTTGCAGAACAACAAAAGTTGGATCAGTTAGTCAATCGTGGAAAGCTCTTGGACAACTGGGTTGAAGAATTCATTGTTGCAGGCCGACACCTCCTCATAGAGTTATATCAGTTGAGGTACGATGCACATGAGCTTTGTCAGGGGATCTAGCAGCTTGAGTTGATTGTAGCATAGGGCAAGGCAAAGAACCGGGTTCTCATATCTCAGTTAGCAGTTGCATATGACGCCATTGTAGAAGATGAGGATAAAAGGAAGGTTTTCATGTGGAGAGAGCAACATCTCTTCAAATTGGAAACATATGACAAAATCTCTACAAGATTGGATACACTCAAAGAACATGTTACCGGAGCTCTCAAACTCATTAGTGAGTTTATCACTCAGATCCTATGCCGTTATCTTCTTGAGGATGGTACTTATAGTGATCTTGATGCAGTTCAGGCCGAGTTTGAGAAGCTTGTTCGTGACAGTCTTGATGGAGATCCTGTGGTGTCCAAGTTGGATCACTTCTTAGTGATGACAATAGTTTCATAAAGGCAACTAAAGAGGTCAGAGAACGCATGAGGCTGATCAAAGATGGTGAGGAGTTGAATAGGCAGGTTATCATCGTGGATAGCGTCAAAGTGCCAGAGGAGGAGACAGTCAACTAGTTCCTGGACGAGGTGATAGCCTGTGATGGCTTGGAGTAGTCAGTCAGTTGGAACCTGCAGTTATTTTTGAGGTTAGAGTCAGAAGCAACAGTTAACTCGACATCAGTCTTGAGTTCTAATTGCTGATTTTATGCATGCACATCTCATTCTTGGAGATATCTTTGTAGGAGTTTAGACTTTCAGTTAGGATCAGTTAATTGATGTTAGTTATCAATTATCTTTCATTTCAATAAGGACGTGCATGTTGCACATGCCCAGTTTAGTTTAGTCTTGTTTCGGTTAACTGATGGTAGTTTTCCAGTTAACTGTATAGTTTCCTTTATTTAGATTTAGCAATAAATTCTTGCATGCTTGCAAGACTGATTGTTGACTCAAGGTGATTTTAGGATTACCTACACCTTTGATGTCTATAAATAAGAGCATTGTTGCTCATTGTAATTCAACTTTTGCACGTGATAGCATACATGCTGAGCAACCTTACCTGTAGTATTGCTATTCTGTATCTGTTCAAGAACTTTTATTATGATAATAAATAGCTGAGCTGCCTTACTTGAATGTTATTATTATGGTACTTGTTCACTTTAGATTAAATACAATTGCTGGTTTGATTGTTTATTGTTATGCGTGTCTCGATATACAATCCGCTGTCCCAGTTATTATTTCATGTTGTGTTTAATAAGCTTTGTTTCATATCTACACTTCGGATAGGTGTCGTCATCTCCTTAGGAATTTAGAAGTGAAGCCTATCGTTTGATGTAGTGCCAATAATCTTTCTTTCAGCCTATGCCTCGGATAGGTGTCATCATCTCCTTGGAAATCCTAACTTAAAGATCATCATAAAACCAATTCCCCGCTCCTAAGTCCTCATGCTCTGTTTCTTGAGGAAATAGGATAGTTTAGCGTTTAGCCTAGTTGTAGTTAAAGATCTGCAAAACTAGAGAAAATCCTTAGCTGCAATGTGTTTGGTTTCTTAACCTTGTGCCTCTTCCAGCTGAGTCAAAAAGATAGGAATTAGATTACTTTACTTTTTGACGCATATCAGCACAAGAGGGAGCTTCCCCTCCTAATTTGAAGAACAATCATTATGCATTGTGCATAGCTGTTCGTTGCCAATACACACTCCAGAGGTGCGGATTGTAATGCCAACAAATTTAAAGGGTCTTATTTATTTTAAATTAGGTTTAATGTTCACATGACCAAACCTAACACAGCCAGAGGCATATCCACATAAGATCTCACAGCATAATTTCTCATGCACTCATTGAAGACCATACACATTATCTACTTGACTATATGCAATACTTTAGACATCACAAGGCTCAGATTGTTGTTTGGTGCCTAAACAGAATCGTATGGTTCTTCACATGAGATAAGTCCCTTGATTCCAGTACATCAAATACATTCATGGAAACTTATATGGCTGAAGCAATATGAAAATGCAACACATCATCATGTATACAGTGTAGATAGATCAAACACAAAATCATAGTTAATTACATTGTATTCCATATATTCAATCCATTCATAATATCAACATTACTGTCAATCCATCCAAGAATTACATCATAATATTTTAATGCTTCAAAATAAGGAACACAAAGTGCAGACATTTCCAATCAACAATCTAGTATAGCTTCTTAACAAAACATAGTGATGCTATCAACAAGGTTACACATGGGTGAGTGTCACATTTTGCTAATTTGAAACCTGACCCAGGTAGAAAGAACCACCTTTAACAAAAGAACTTGAATGGGAAGGTAACACGATCCCTACACCGGCTGGACCTTAGTTACCTTTCATTGCTCCATCAAAATTGAGCTTTCAAAACACTGCCTTAAGAGGTTGCCATTTATTCTTTGGATGATTTTGCCTTTTTTCTATTATCTCCGTATGTGGATATTTCTTGATGCAAGTGGTGATGACTGTTGGTGTAGGTTTTTATTTTCCTTGTGGGTTAATTTATTTTCCGTTAGTTCTAAATTTTTCCTACACTTAAATAAGTTTGCTTAGGATAATAAAGTGAGTTTATTGCTAGGAGATAAGTGATGTGTGTACCCTTCCTTAAAGGATGGAACACGTTCCACTTTTGGTGGCATTCTCCATTTTTGGTGGTCAATATCCACTTTTTGTGGTTGATTCCTATTGGTTGAATTTTCCACCCACCTCCTCTCCTTAGTTCTATATAAACTCACTACCTAACTTGTATTTGCATCTTCATGCATGCATTTTCTTGCAATCCTTTGCATTGTATCTTTTCAGCTTGGAAGCTCTTAATGCAATATTGTCACATTGACATTGCATAATGATATAATCTCTCGGAGTCCTGGTTTGCATTCTTATGTATTCCCAATTTATGTAACTTTGATTTTCTCTTAAAAAGTTCCTTGGGTTATTCAATCTATTTCAGATTTTTAACAATGAAATTGATCAGTTGTGTTGGGAAAGCAATAAGTTATGAAGAACGAAAATTATGATTCCTTATTTAAAGCTATTGAGAGACAACTGCGTCTTGGAAGAGAAGAAATAAGGAATCATTTAACCCCTTTTTTTAAGTGTTTAAACTACTGCTGGTTGATGTTAGTAGGTTGGCCCAGTCAGCCATAAAATTAAATTAAATTCAAATTTTTCTTGATGTTAGCACTCTCTTGGACCAGCATACCAACCGAGAAGAACAAACTCACCAGTAATTTAAACCTGCTATCAGGCCTGCCAACTTGGTCTGGAGGACCATTCAAAAAGAAGATAGACATCAGCAACAATGACAAACATTCTAATTCATTACCAAACTTTAAACTTATCTGCTTTTTTGGGATCTCATTAATCCCATTGTCTGTTGCTTAGGCAAATAAATCAATTCATGACTTATGAAAGATAACCTGGGTCTTAGGTAGCTACCATAGCCTTTAGCTTATGTTTCATATAAGTGATGAGAGTCACACCTTCGCATACATGCAACAATATTTCAATAATTAATAGCAATGAATGATCTAAAGACAGTCTACAAAAGAGAAGAATGACTTTTTCTTTTGGGATGTGGGAACTTAATAGTTTTTGGGTTCATAGCATACTAACGATAAAGTTACAAAATGCCAAATCCTAATAAGATATATTTAGGTTTTGTTTTTTGTGTGGTGCTTGTCATTGAATAGCTTATTGACATTAGTCAATTTGTAAAATGATTTTTGACTTTGAGAATGTGTTTATTCATCCACTCTTTTGTGTTGCTTGTGATTTACAGATAAAACATATAAATGAACCAATAGAAATTGCCATTTCTGAATGGAACAGCGGTGGCCTTATCTCACAAATTGAGGTATAGTCAGTACTAACAAAAGCTTCCTTTCTAATTTTCAAAAGTTTAGAAGGTTATTTCAATGAGATTGATTTATGTCTCTCTTACTTATTCTTCGGTGTAGAACTCATCTTAGGTTTGGTTTTCACAATTTTTAGAAAGATTTCTAGTTTAATACATAAACCTAATCAAACTTATATTTTTCAGGGGGTGAGAGCATTTCTTCCAATACGTTCGATTCTGAATACACCTCTTAATTTTTCAGTGTTAAAAGAATATGTAAGCCAACAACATATCTTGTACCTTAATACACTGTAAGTTAGGGATATTATTTCAGGTCTAATCTTAACAGGATATATGTACAATAGCTTTTGTGCTAAAATTGGATGGAAGTCCATCTAATTTGGGAGATGCATTAGCCTTCATTATATTCTGAAAATTGCCTGTATTGTGCTTGTAATACATCCCAGGCTACAAGAGAAGTGTTTTTTTGCAGTTCTTGGATGAATGTTTGATTTTGGTTGTTGAGGCATAGGCTTACTTTGACAGAGGCAAATTAGTTTTTGTCTTTACAGGTTGGCACAAGGATGGAAGTGGTTATTGTTAATGTGAAGGAAGAAGGAGGTCTTCTAGTAGTTAATGAAAAAAAAGCTTGGGTAAGTTTATTATTGCCTTCAATTGTCATTTTTAATATCTGCTATGCAGAAATAATGGTCGAATACCCATCCATTCTCATAAGCAATTGCATTCTACATATACCCTCCTCATATTCATGTTATCTTACACCCTTTTATTATTTAATATTTTTGTCACTTTGCAATTAATGTTTACATTATTTAATGCGATATGCAGTTGTAAAATAGATATTCAGGTACAAGCATTGAAGGTAGGAGGGTAAATTAATGTGAGCAACATTAGTTGTTTTCACTCATTGGCAATGCATATATCCACACACCTCATTTCATTTATTTATTCATCCATTTAATTGATCATTCATATATGCACCTCATTCTCATGATACATTTACCTGTTCATGACAATCATTGGGCCAACTATAGAAACTAGGTAGTGTCAAGGACTATAATGAAATCACTACAACAAGACTATTCTACCTCCTCTAAAGATACTTCATTTATTTCGTTAGTGGACATGGACTCGGGGACTCGGACTAGGTGGAGACTCGGCAAAATGAAAAAAAGTTGAAAAAATCCTAGAAATTTAGAGATTTTTAAGGATTTAAAACTTGTTTCAAGCACCCTTTATTGAATACAACACAAATAAAAGCAAATTTGATCACATGCACAAGTATACAACGATCACATAAGTATAAAGTACACAATTTGTAGTTGAACTGCTGAAGGAAATAGCATACTTAGATATATAAAATTAGTCAAATGTATACAAAACTCATGGAATATGAAATCCATGACATCAAATGTTCCATACAAATATGAAATATCAAAAGTAAAACAATAGCTATAAGTCTATGACTCTATGCCCTATGGCATAGTGGAGCCAACATCCTTCCTACGAAGGCGTCTAAGGGTCCTGGATGATGTTGCAGCTGCAGCCATAGTCTCTGCCTGTGTCTGACTCTCCATGCCACTCTCACCGACAGCAGCTATGTCTCCTCGTGCTCTAGCCTCCTCCTTAGCCATGGCTACAACCTCGGCCTCTCTCTCTGCCTGGTCCACCCAATCAAGGTCCTCGTCACTAAAGACTGCATCTGTAGCCTCAGTGATCCACTCAGACTGTGGATCAACCTCCTCTAGACTGATCGGGGTTTTGTCGTGGTCAAAAAGTTCCTGTATCTAAGCCGAAGGTTGTAATGAACATATACCAAGTCATTCATCCTCTCACTGTCAATCTATTGCACTTGGAGTATGTGCTCAACATACTAAATTGGCTCACAACTGATGACCTTGCATGGCTCTAATATACGAATGGCAATATTTTGTTCGGTGTATCGGAACCAAACATATGCCACCATTTATTTGAGATGAGAAAAAGAAACAACAAAATCAATCTCATTTCAAGTTTCAAGTTCAAGTTCAACATTTAATAATAAATGATAATATAAAAAGATGAAAATTATGCCCTTAAATATTTTACGCAAGGAATGTCCTATTATCTTTGCACATTTGACGGCAAAGAAGTCTCCTTGTGCCTTAGTGAAGGCATCTATCTCGCACCATCGTGTAGTAATAGCGAGGCAACATCCGGCTCTATCGCCGTGTAGAGCCCACTAAGAATTTCTATCCGCACGGAAATCATGACGGAATTGGAAGGCGGATTTAGGAAACATGCGGCTGCATGGATGGGCCTATGAAGTTGGTTTTGCCATCTCCTATCAATGATATCCCAAATGGGACGATACTTCTCAACTCCACCATAGACTGATCTAATGGCCTCTTTGGCCCTATCCATGCCCTCATATATGTAGCCCCATTGGCTTCTCCCCATCTGCAACTCGAGGAGAACTAGCAAGGGCTCAATAAAGTGCAAACATGTTCACAAATAAGTGTGAACGAAAATAAACAAATAAAAGTAAGATATGATTAAAAATTAAAACATAATAAAGAATTAAATTTTACCTTCACAATCTCGTCCATTGGTGTCCAAAACCCTTGCTCATCAAAAATGCAATCAGCCACAACAATCCCTGCAGTTGCTTGTAGAAAAGGATGAGGAAGACCACTCCTCACTAGTAAACATGCGCCTTAAAGCTGCCTTTGACCGAATCAAGGATTGCATCGTGATAAAATTTGTTGCAAACCTAGTGATGCCAGGACGAGACAACTCCCTCAATCCCGTGTATTGCCTCATAAGGTTAAGCACCCATGTGTGATTGTGTACAAATTTCCATATGTTTTTTGTTGCATCTACACATGTTTTGATCCAAGGGAGCTTGCCAAGATCCTCCAACATGAGGTCAATGCAATGGGTGGCACATGGAGTCCAAAATATAGTAGGGTGCCTCTCCATCAATAATCTACTAGCAACAATATAATTTGCTGCGTTATCTGTCACCACTTGCACTACATTCTCTTCCCCCACATCAGCTATCACCTCCTCTATAGCCTCACACAGGTATGTGGCATTTTTGAATTGGGCAAAAGCATCAATGGACTTCATGAAGACGGTGTCACCTGAAAAAATAAACAAAACCAATTATTCAATAAATTAAAAAACATAAATCAGCCATATTAAATTATTAATCACTAAATCAAATTCAAATTTCAATGCATTGAGGGAAGTACAATTACCTCCGGAGGAAACTAGGAAATTAAGCAGCATCCTATTTCTCCTATCGGTCCAACCATCAGTCATGATGGTGCAACCAATCATCCTCCACTTGCTTGCGCTGCTCCTCTAATTGTGCTTTCACATCTGCCACCTTTTGAGTCAAAAGTGGGCCCTTTAATTCATTTTCACTAGGGGCTTTGAACCCCGCCCCACATATGGTTATGGCATCAACCATGTTTTGCCAAAAAGGTGACCTAAAACATGTCATAAATAAATTAATAAGTTACATAAGTATTGTAAAATGAAAAGTTTAAGTTTTTAACTTTAAATTTGAATTCGATAATGAGATACATCTAGATTCTAAAATTTAAATATAAATTTTAAAACAATTAAATGAAAAAGAATTACCTACCTACATGGAAGGGAATGGTGCAGTAGTACCAAAAGTTTGCAATTGTCTTTTTTGCTGCATCATGTGCGTCCTTGTTCCAACCCATGCTATCAAGCGACGGTTGGGAACCAGGTGTAGTGCGTGATACAAAATATGAGTCCACCCTAGATTTACGAACTCTAGGGCCAATGCTAATACTGCCACTACCACTAGCAGTAGCAGCGCCACCAGCACTAGGAGTATGCATAGGCATAGCTGATGCAGAAACAAAAGCACTAGCACAAGCACTATCACTAGGACGGTATGGAGGCATGGAAGAAGCATCTCCAACAGCACCAAGTCCCTATCCAACTCCAACACTCACCAACTCTCGCTTCTGTTTCTTTTTCATTTCTTTTTGCATTTCAAAAGTTTCTAATTGCACCTACACTTCACGAACAACATCAGGAGGTGCTTTAGTGCAACCCACTGCATCATGGGCGGGTATGCGTGCAAGATGGTATTTTAATCTATTTATGCCTCCATGATATATTGTTTTGCAGTAGTTACATTTTGCGTCTCCTCTTTTCATTCCGAGAAAGATTTCAACATGTTTCCAAGCAGGGTCTTTTCTGACTGGGGTTTGAGATATTGTGAAAATAATAATATGGTTTGATTTGCAAATGAATGTGGCTGCAAAAGTAGGGTTTCTAAAATTATTTAAGTTAAAAGTAGGGTTTGTAAAAAAAAATGCAAACTCAAAAAAACAATGATTTTACAAATTACAATGAATTATTTGTTAAAAAAACACAAAAAAAATCAATTAAAATCAAACTTACCTCTTAGATTTGGCTTGGAATGCAATGCAAACTCCTCCCAATCACTGGTAACGAGCTCTCAATGCACCTCCTTGCTGGTATGAAGCTCCCCAAATGATATATGACCCTGGATTTGTCTTCAACAGCTTGCTGATTGCCCTCTTTTCTCCTCCTATTTTGCCAAATGAATGAAATGAGGTTGCTTTTAGGGCTAAGGAGATAATATAAGTAAAAAAAATATATAAAAAAACTTTAAGTTATGTTTTTTTTTGGCCTTGGCTGCGCCGGCCGTGTCCAGGGCTCAGGACTCTCTTGGATGTGGTGAGTCCAGCGCGTCCATCCTAGACGCGTTTGGATGCGACCGCGTCCACGCCCGCACTCGCATGACTTGGCCAGGGGTGCTCGGCGCACGACTCGCCGAGTCTGGGCGAGTCCAGGTGAGTCCCGTAACTATGGGTGAAACTAATTCCCTGAGGATGGAAAATAGTACATTTTGATCCCATAACTTCTACCTTGGGGCTTGGAATATAGGAATATCATGTACCATTGCAAAGTTTTCAGTGTTCACTTTCAAAAAAATGCAGTCAATCCCAAACCTAGTCTATGATTGATGTACCCTTCAATCAAGCTGCTCCACCAATCCAAGCCCTTGGTAATGCTTGTTAATCATGTATATTTCTTAATACTTTAGATCCTTATATTTGAAACGTGTCTATTAATTGTTAATCTCAGATCTGATAAATTCTTTTATGCACAATTTCTGGGTTGTAATACCACAGTATGTGGAAATCCTACACAACACTCTATATTTATTTTTGATACTCTAAATCTGGTCCTTTTGAGCACATTTTATTTGCATTTACTAACATTATAAATCTTTCCCTTGTGTTGTAATCTTGTATGTAACTCCTTCCAAGTTTGATGTAGAGAAGGATGACATTGAAATGGACAAATGTGACATTTAAAATCAAGAACTTTTAATTTCCTGTTGATGAGCATATGCACAATACAGATATCAAAAGCTATCACATTGTGAGATCAAACAATTTCTTTCCTCCTTCTGAAGTGCAACAATTTACTTCTGTATGTATGATGATTCTAACCCAGCTTAGATGTCAAGAACCTGTCATGTTGTGAGGTTAAACGGCTGCTTTTCTCTTTCTCAAGTGGAGCAGTGCATCTTTGTTCTGTATTTATGATGGTTCTGGATATGAATGTTTTGTGTTTGTCATTCACTATGTGACTGCTACTCATACAGCTATAATTCAAGCTAAGCTTTTGTTCTTATTTTCTGGAATCCCTTTTCAACTTTGGTATTCTTCAAGCACTATGCTGAGGTTATGTAACTACGTTTTTGAATTGTTTTTCAGAAAATGAGGAATTTGTATGAAGGCAATTTACTGCAGGGAACAATAAAAAAGCTATATCGAAATAAAGCACAAGTCATGGTTGATGGAACAGGCATAAGGTCAAGTTTATCATCCCCCTATAAACATTTATTACCCATTCTCCCTATGAATGTGGTCTTCATATGGAATTTTCTTTGTTTTTGAAGGATATATTCATTTTTATGTTTTCATAATGAAGCATTATTGCTGATATTGTTATGCCTACAATGGGTGCAAGGGTTGAGTGTAATGGTATATATGTATTCACAAAAATTAGTGAAACAAATATTAAACAAAAGCCTTTGCCAACTGACAAATGAAATTATTAATAATGAATAGGAGCTTTTTGAAAAGTAAAATCAATAGAAATATAGAATATTTACTACACTTTTCGAAACAAAATCAAAACAAAATTATTACTGACAAATATAAAGCACGAACAGTAAAGCAGGAAAAAGAAGCAAAAATAAAAAAGCAGCAGTAGAAACATGATGTAAAAGTGATTAAATATTTCAAACAAAATACATTAAAATTGCTAAATTTAAATTGTGCACATGGTTTTATTAACTTATTTGTAGTGAATAAAATATGAAAGGAAAAATAAATGAGCAAGGGAAACTACTAACTAATGAGCATTGTTTGAAGGAAAGAGATTACCAAGAAATAGAGAAGCCAAACCAAACACCACCAAATGCAAAGGAGACACAAGGATTTGATAAGGGGAAGAAACAAGAAAAAACCCCAATATTATGAATGGAGGCAAAATGCCTAAGAATGATACACACAGAGAGAGAGAGCACTTAAGCTTTAAGCTGCTAGCTTGAATGAAGAATGAGAGGAGAGGCACCTCAATAAATAGAGGCGAGAAGTGGAGTTAGAATTAAAATGTAACTCCCAACTCAATGAAGGCCACTATTCATCTATGTGTGTGCAATGTGTTAAGAACCTCTTAGGGAGGTGGCTACAAATATTCCTTAATAAAATAATTAAAAATAAAATGAGTCATCCTCACACATGTGAGAGAAGACAAAAAGGCAAAAGATTTGTAGGGATTCTTTTGGAATATTCCTACAAATTAATAAATAATTACAATTAAAGAATAACCTTTACTAAGTAAAGATTAATCTTCAACATCCCCCCTTAAGCTTTACTTGGGGAGTTTACATCAAACCCTTCAATGGGTTGTAATCCTAGATTTTTAGGATGAAAGAGAAATTTATCTTTACCGAGAGCTTTGGTGAGAATATCTGCCACTTGATCTTCACCTTTCCAATACAAAAGAGAAATTTGCTTGTCTTCAATTTGCTCGCTAATGAAGTGATGTTGAAGAGCAATGTGCTTGGTTCTTGCATGAAAAATTGGATTCTTGGCTAAAGCAATGGCACTTTGATTATCACAATATAAAGGAGTAGGATCCATTTGAGGTAGACCCAATTCTTCAAATAATCTTCTTACCATAATGCTTTTGTGGATGCATTTGTACAACTTGTATATTCAGCTTCTGTAGAACAAAGAGAAATAGATTGTTGTTTCTTACTATTCCATGAGATTGCACTTGATCCAACAAAGAAACAATAGCCACAAGTGGATCTCCCGTCATTGGGATCACCTCCTAAATCTGAATCAGTATAACCTTTTAAAGAGAAATCACAATTTGCTTCATAAAAGAGACCAAGATTAAGAGTGCCTTTAACATATCTTAAAATTCTTTTTGCAACTTTAAAAGGAGTTTGTTGTGGTTTAGACATAAATCTAGAAACTAAACCAACACTATAAGAAATATCAGGTCTAGTAAGAGTTAAATAATTCAAACCAACAACTAATTGCCTATACAAAGTAGGATCAACAAAAGGAGTTTCCATATCAGCCATTAATTTAATGCCTAATTCACAAGGAGTAGAAACACACTTTGCATCATTCATTTTAAATCTATCTAAGAGATCTTCAGCATATTTATGTTGAGAAAGAAAAATACCTTCAAGTATTTGCCAAATTTGCATACCCAAAAAATAATTTAATAGGCCTAAATTAGTCATTTGAAATTGTTGATTGATTTAGACTTAACATCACTAATCAAATTGTCAGAACTAGAAGTGATAATTAAATCATCAACATATAAAATACTAATCACAATATCATTTTCACTATGCCTAATATATAAATTTGGGTAATTTTTACTTCTAATGAAACCTTGAGATAGAAAGAAAGCATTAATTTTTTAATACCATTCTCTAGGAGATTGTTTTAAACCATAAATTGATTTCTTCAATTTGCAGACAAGATGTTCATTGCCTTCCTTAATGAAACCCAAAGGTTGAGACATATAAATTTCTTCATGTAAATCACCATTTAAAAATGCACTTTTAACATCCATTTGATAAATAGGCCAATGTATATGAGAAGCTAAAGCAAGAACTAATTTAATAGTTGGCATCTTAGCTACTGGAGCAAATGTTTCATTATAATCTAAACCTTCAACTTGAGAGAAGCCCCTAGCAACTAATCTAGCTTTAAACTTGCTAACTTCATTATTTGCATCAACCTTAGTTTTATACAACCATTTGCATGAAACAAGATTCTTACCTTGAGGTAAGGGAACTAAATCCCAAGTTTTATTAGCAATTAAAGTATCATATTCTTCTTGCGTAGCCATTTGCCAATGAGGTTGATCTTAACTTGTTCATAAGTTTGAGGATTATTTGAGTGCATAATGTTAGACATCAAAGCATAATTACAATAATTTGCTTTTCTAGTTTTAGATTGATCACTTTCTTGCATCAATTTTTTAAACCATTTAGGCTTTCTTTTAGATGGAGTATCATCACTAGAAGAAGAATCATGAGGAGAAGTTTCAACATTTTCATCATCACTATCACTGAGTAAGAGATGCATTAGGAGGTTTAAGATGAGACTCAACTTGAGGATTATCCTCCACAACAATAACTTTATTTGGAGAAGACTCAATATTAGGCACTTTAGAACAACCAGGAACACCATTTTCAGCAATGCATACATCTCTAGCAACTTTAACTTTGTTAGTAAGAGGATTATAAACTCTATAAGCTTTAGAATGTTCATCATAACCAACAAAAATATGATAAGAAGATTTAGGATCTAATTTTTGCCTCTTTTGTTTAGGTTTGTGAACATAAGCAATTGAACCAAAAATTCTTAAATGCTTAAGATTGGGCTTCCTACCAGACCAAGCTTCTTCAGGAGTTATATCCTTTAAAGCTTTAGTAGGAGTCCTATTAATAATGTAAGTAGCACAAAATATAGTTTCTGCCCAAAATTTATAAGACATATTTTTAGCATGTAACATACATCTAGCCATTTTAACAATAGTTCTATGCTTCCTTTTCACCACACCATTTTGTTGAGGTGTATAGGGAATAGTTAGCTCATGCTTAATACTAAATGATTTCAAATAACTATTAAAAGCATTGTTTACATATTCTTTATCATTATCAGTTCTAAGAATTTTAAGTTTAAAACCAGATTGCCTTTCAACAAATTTATGAAATTCAGAAAATATATCAAGAACTTGATCCTTACTATGAAGAAAACAGATCCAAGTTCTTCTAGAATAATCATCAACAAAAGTAAGTGCATACCTTGATCCTTGGATGGAGTTATTCTCCATGGGTCCCAAAAGGTCACTATGAACTAGGTGCAACTTATGAGTTGCGCTCCATGATTGACCTTGTGGAAAGGACTCCCTATGCATCTAGATTGAGCAAACTCATAAAATTTGAACAAATGATCATTGTCTAATTTAGCATTAGCAATGACCTTGTTTTGTTTTGGATTAATAACATAGCACATATCTTTGTAAAATTCTATTTTATAATCTTGACAAAGCTTAGCAATTGAAAGCAAATTATTCTTTAATTCAAGAACATATAAAACATCATGCAATTTACATTAGGAGCATTCACATCTCCAATTGTTTCTACTTTACAAGTATGATTATTAGCAAGTTGAAGAGGAACATTAGACATATCAGGTTGCATAGACTCAAAAACTTCTTTATGTGAAGTAACATGTTGAGATGCACTTGAATCAATAACCCATTGAAGAGGTTGAGAAACATTAAATCTACAAGTAAAAGCACGTCTAGATAGATTTTACAATGTTATGAACCTTATGATTATTAGGTTTGGGGTAAGTGCAAGAAGTTGAGTCCACGAAACATGGAAGTTTTTGCCTTAGCCAAAAAAAAAAAATCGGCATTGCAAAAACGGGATCTCGGTTCATTTCTGATCCTCGGCTTCCAAATTAAAACGGATCCCGTTTCGCTTTTGAAAAATTTCCCGCTTTTGAAAAATTCTCAGCTCAGATAAAATTTTCAACGGAAATTTCCAAAATGGAAAAGTTTCCCCAAAAACAGATCCCGATTTGAAAATTTTCCCATTTTGAAATTTCCGATTTTGGAATTAAAACGGGATCCCATTTTGTAGAACCAAAACGGGATCGTGCTTTACAAAACAGGATCCCACTTTGTAAACGGGATCCCGTTTCCAAAAAATTGAAATTGGGTTTTCTTTGTAGGTAGGTTTTTGCCTTTTTTTTGGTTCGGGAAAAGCATTGGGAATCTGAACCTAGGCCTTCAACCTAGTTTGACCTGCAAGTTGAAGGTCCTAACAATGTCAGAGAAAAATACCGAATTTGAACATATGGCTGACAACTTTTTTTGTAGAATTTTTTGACGAGATTAAAACCCATTTAAGATGAGACAATGTAGATTCCAAATATATATATTTTTTACAATTGGATTATTTTTTCTATTTTTCAATTAATTTTTAATGAAACTAGTCCATAAACTTTAAATATTAGGGTTTTAAATATTTTAATAACTTTTGATCAACATAACATTTTGACGAATGGATTGCACGAGAACAAACTTCAGACAATTCTTTTCAATTCTTTTAAAAAAAATCAAAAATGAGCAATTGTCATCTTATGCTGTCGATGCATTCCATCCATTTTTCAAAACTAATAAATATGCCTTAATAAAAATTAACAAAAAAAGTATTCAATAAAAAATTACAAAAATATCGGTAAACAAGCTTTAGTGAGTCACAAATCTTTTTCCAAAAGGATTTAGGAAAAAAATACTTTATAATTTAGGTCAAAATATGGATGTTGTACACGTGCATGGTATGGTAAAAAAAAGTGACTTTTAAACAGTGGTTTTTAGAAATGCCTATTGAAACTCAATTTGTACAATCTGGGTATTGAAATAAATTATATATTTGGAAACTAGACTCTGAGTACTACATTTTATGATTAGTGACTTTTTTTAAGATTCCATCTCCAAGTGCTTCAAATTTTAATGTCAAATGTGTCAAATGCTGAAAATCAGGGAAAACACTTCCACTTTTTGGACTCAATTTCTTGCACACACCCTTTGTGTTGTTGATTATTTTGCTTCATAGGCTTTTTCTCATTTTACTTCTTAAAACAATTATTTTTCCAATGACCATCCTTATTACAATAAGTGCAATGAGGCCTTTTAGAAGAAGTATTCTTCCTAAGATCATTGCCATTATTATGATGAGGTTTATTATTATAATATTGTTTAGAATGAGACTTAAAGTTTTGCTTATGATTAGACAAAAAGGCATGTTCACTAGATTCAAGATTACCAAATTGAATTAACTTAGCTTCTTCCTGTCTTAAAAAAAATATCATAAGTTAATTGAGTAGCTAGAGAAGGAATAGCTAATTGAGCATGAATATTAGTAATAAATTGCTGAAATTGCCTAGGAAGACATTTTTTGAGAATAAGATGAATTAATCTAAGATCTTCTAATTTTACTCCTAAACCATGCAATTGAGTATTCAAAGCATCAAATTTCAATAAAAACTCATCCATACTTTTGAAATTAGAATACCTTAAATCTTCAAGTTGATTTTGAAGTTGAATTTTTCTATATTCATTTGAGCTATCATAAATAACTTTGAGTTTGTCCCATGCTTCATAAGCTTTTGTACATGTCCCAATGTGAACATATAGTTTGGGTGACATGGAAATACCTATGAGGCCAAGGGCTTCCTCATTTTTGAGCCTTCATTTTTTCTTGATCATCTTTAGATGCAAATGGATCTAGTTCCAATTTGGGGTCTGTAGCAACATCCAAAAGATGTTTAAACCGAAAAATAAAAGATATATGAGTTTTCCAAGAGTGATAGTTAGAAGAATTCAACTTAATTTCAGGAAATAAAGTTGACATTGTAAATAAATCCAAGTGCACAAAAACTTTACTAAAATAAATACTTTACAACTTGAAAAAGGAAATAACACTAATTTTAATTGAGCTTAAAAGAAAAAAAAAAATGAACCCTCTTTGAATAAAATTGAGGTCTTGAAAAAAAAACTCTTTTTTCTAAAAAAGTCCTTTAAAATTGAAAATAATAAATAATATTAAATTAATAAATATTTAATAATCTTTAATATATTTACTAAATATTTTTTAATAAACTTTAATTTTAATATAAAAGAAAAACTAAATTAAAACTTTTCTTAAAAACATAATATAAAAAAACTTATTTTTTTTATAGAAATGGGCAGCCTTTATACTTAAAAGATTAAAGTTTCTTTTTAAGAATTAATGAATGTTTATTTAAAACATATGAATCTTGGCATAAGAAAATAATAAGAACTTTTATTGTAAACTAGAAAAAAAAAACTTTTACATGTAAAAGCTTGATTTTTTTAAAAACTTTTATTCACTTAAAAGATTCGATTTTAAAGAACTAAAAGTTTTAAATATGAATCGGCCTTTTTAATTAATAAAAAAATAGCTTAAAAATTTTCAATGAAAAAGAGAGCGGTATTTTCCTACAAGAGCGAGAATTTAAGGGTTTTAAGAACTTTATGCAACAGAGGCTGCGTTCGGGCAGAAATAGGTTTGAAGTGCAGGTTTAGAGAATGAGTAGGAGGTTGCGCGAAGCTTGAGCAGAGGGCAGAGACGGGGGCAGCGGAGGCGGTGGGAGGCCGCGACAAAGCAAGGGGGCACAGTTGCAGTTGTAGGGGTTGCGGCTCAAGAAAGACTGAAGCCCTAAAAGGGTTTAAATAAAAACTTGGGTTTTATTTTTTATTTATATAAAAAATTGGAGATATATATATATATATATATATGTGAGTGTGTGTGTGTGTGTGTATGTATTTTTTTTTTTTCTAAATACAGACAGATATATTTGATTAAGATGTATCTTTTTTAAACAAAATAGATATTAAAAACAGGGATATAAAAATATTGATATTAAAAACCAGGGCTAGAGCCCAAAAGAAAATTGTTTTTTTTAAGAAATTTGAACATGCAAATTATAACATGCAGAAATAATGGACTTTAAAAAAAAAAAAAACTGAATTATAACCCTTTATTTGAGGGTTTCTAAAAAACTGCATAAATTTAAACATGCATGCAAATTATATTGCTTTGAAATTTGAAAACAAAAAATACTTAAAAATCTTTAGATAAAAAAACCTGCACAAGGGTTAGAAAAATATTATTAGACAAGAAGCAAGACTAAACTTTTGGCTTTTCTCTTCTCTAGAGTGCCTCCAATGGTGTGCCTTTAAAACTTGGTAAACCTTCAACAATGTAGCTCACAAGATTAGTAATACCAAAGCTCTGATACTATGAAAGGAAAAATAAATGAGCAATGGAAAGTACTAACTAATGAGCATTGTTTGAAGGAAAGAGATTACCAAGAAATAGAGAAGCCAAACCAAACACCACCAAATGCAAAGGAGACACAAGGATTTGATAAGGGGAAAAAACAAGAAAAAACACCAATATTATGAATGGAGGCAAAGTCTCTAAGAATGATACAAAGAGAGAGAGAGAGCACTTAAGCCTTAAGCTTGCTAGCTTGAATGAAGAATGAGAGGAGAGGCACCTCAGTAAATAGAGGTGAGAAGTGGAGTTAGAATTAAAATGTAACTCCCAACTCAATGAATGCCACCATGCATCTATGTGTGTGCAATGTGTTAAGAACCTCTTAAGGAGGTGGCTACAAATATTCCTTAATAAAGGAATTAAAAATAAAATGAGTCATCCTCACACATGTGAGAGAAGACAAAAAGAAAAAAGACTTGTAGGGATTCTTTTGGAATAGTCCTACAAGTTAATAAATAATTACAATTAAAGAATAACCTTTACCAAGTAAAGATTAATCTTCTAACAAAATGGTAAGTAAAACTATTGAAATAGCTATGTACTTAAGATAGACCATAAACAGTTTGTTTCTTTTAGCTTTTTAAGAACTATAGAAGAATAAAATAGCTTTTTAAGTAAAAGTTAAAATTAATGTGTCCATGTGGGTATGTAGTAAATAAAATAGTTCTTAAGTAAAAGTAAATTTTATGTGTCCATGTGCATATATGTAGTATTTTAAATAGATATTAAAATTTAATATTCATATAGAAAAATAAAATAGCTCTTTTATGATTTATTGTATTACCATTTAGAATTAAATAGCTCTTTAAGTAAAAGATATTAAAATAAATCATATATGATAGTATGTAAACTAGCTTAGATATCTTAAATACATCTCTCTAAAAGATGCTGAGAGATCATTTTCAAGCACCTATCTAACCTATGTAAAAAAGCTCATATAGCCTCCTTGAGAGTGATATCTCTTGGCGTCTTTTAGATAGATGTATTTAAGATATCCATGCGAATTAGAATGCATATGAGTAAATGATTTCCTCATTGAGAATAGAGTTTTTATTTTGTGAGGATTACAGCATAAAAATAACCAGTACAAAGAAATCGATGGATGTATCATAGATATGATGGCTACATATTTAATGGACAGAAATCTAAGGACCACATAATAACTTCTCTTTTGGTGAAGCAAACTTTGCTGTTTTCTATGGTCTTAAGGCTGTGTTTGTAACTCAGTTTGAATTTCATTTAGAAACTTTCTAATTTTTCATACAATCAGTAATTTCCTTTCTGCCAGGTAGAATATGTTCCATTTAACTTGGAAATAACTATATTTTTGTTGTCTACAGTGGTTTCCTTCACATTTCAGACATGTCTTGTGAAAAAGTTTCATCTGTCACTGATTTGTTCTCAATGGGAGAAAGGGTGAAAGTTATGGTGGTTCACTCCAATGTACCAGATCAGCTCTCTTTTAGGTAATTCACAAGCTTTGTTTCTTAACAAATATAATAATATTCAATTGATGTGATGGAAAGGAAACATACCTAAAATGGTCTCTTAACAAGTAATCGATAATAATCAATAATATGCTTTTCTATGGAGAACATCTGGGCTCTTATTAAATGTTTAAATGACATAAAGTAGTACATGCATTCAAGGTGTATTTCTGTCGGCTTTATAAGGACCTGGCAAAATCTTTTTTATCTCGAATTGATGTTGCCATTTATTTCTTTGGTTGTGATGGCTGCAACCTGCATTTGAACATCTTAACTTGTAGAGAAAAGCAGAATCAAATAATTAACCACGTTACTGTTGTCTTTGTATCCAAGAAAGAATCAGAAACAAGCTATCTAATTGAGAGCATCGTTGCATGTGTTGTACAAACACCATAGTTTTCCTTGGGGCCAATCATCAGAAATGAGAAAGAGTTTGTCAAAAGAAACAATGCTAGATAAGGAACATGTACCAAAAATACGAATCAAAAGTATTGAACTTTCACCATCAATTTTGCATCACTGTCAACTTTGAGTAAGTTGATTCCTATCTCTTTGCATTCTGCTTCCCAAGAAGCAAAGCCTCATATTCAATAATAGTGCAATCAAATTGCATATGTTATGAGAAGGGATGCAACTCAGTTTTGGAGAAATTAACAATATGTTGGTTGTTGATCCATTGGCTAAACTACTACCATCAAATTGGAGAGTCCAATTCCTTTGCTTTTGGTTCCGGTCTTTCCTTTTTAATAAATAGGCTTAGTGTGTTGGACTTCTTTAATATACATCATTATGTAAGTTTTTGGTCTAGTTTCTTTGTATAAGATGCTCACTCTTGGATCTTTGTAATTGTTGAACCATAGATTGTGATTTAAGAGCCAATTCAACGTGAACTTTTGTGAAGAACCCTGCTGGTTCTAACTCTGCCCTTGATGCTAAACTATATTGTTTTTGTGTTTTTGCTTGTTTTGATGAATTTTATAGAAAAAATAAAGAAGTGCGTGAGGCATGAAACAGTACTAAAACTGAATAACATGTAATAATAGAGTAACTGCAATGTTATTAAGTATCTGCCAATTGCTACAAGTAAATTGCATACAACAAACCTACCCGGAAATCCTCAGATTAATTAAATAAGAAAGATATGGTACATGCCAGGCAAAAATGATGAAACTGGTGAAAATGCAATGCCCACCTCCAGATGATGATTTCTCCACATTGAAATTGGATTAGAAGCTCTGATGAAGCTAGGCGTCCAAGATGGAAACAACAGAAGGCCCAAAAAGAAGGCGTTTCAGCCTCCCAGATCACACGCCCCAGCTAGTGCAAACATGCCTCCCAAAGATGAAGTACGGCCAGCAAAGAGGAATGTACGACCGACTTATTGAATGCTCTGGAACTATGAATGAAGGCGCCACAATCTAGTTTGACCCTTCCTTATCGTAAACAACAAAGAAATTGATGAATTAACCCACTGTAAGCACAAATGGACTCCTGAATGAAGCCCTCTCAGAAGCAATAATTCAGCTGGTATCTCACAGCCTCACAATCGCAAATCACTAAAGAATTTCCATTCTCCAATGGTGAAAATCCTCTAAAACCCTTATCTCAACATAAACTTCAAAGAAGCCAGAAAGAGTAAATGTCAAATGCTCATAAATTGAATGAGGTCGACTTTCTCCTTTGCCTTCTTATATTCTCCCAAAAAGGCACGATTTCCGATGAGATTAATAATATACATTTAAAATGTATTTAAATGTTTGATACCCCATTTTATTACTTTCTCAACTTGGGCGTACCATTTTAGCGAAAAATATAATCTCACTTTATAATATTTAAGTGGCTTTAATTTTTATAAAGTCAAATTATAACTTTATAATATCCCCATAAGTTAATTAAATAACAACTAAAATATTAATATCTCCCTCAATGCTCAGTATTTTGATGTGCCGTTAGAAGTTGGCAAACACTGATTTGCAAAGGCCTGCACTGAAGCCAATACTAAACTGAAGGAAATGGAAATGACAATACTCTTCGTTCATTGCCACTGAGACCCCCTATACAAACATATTAGCCTACGAGGGTCCAAGAAATAGGCTAACCCATTTGCTACCGATACTAACTAGAGTGGGGACATTATAGTCCCCCCTCCCGAATTTGCTTGTCCTCAAGCAAACTCAAAGCTGGATGCTGTAAAATGCTCTCGCTCTCCCTAGTAGCATCCTTTGCCGGCAGATCTCTCCACTTAACCAAATATTCCCTGATAACCCGTTTTCAAAGATGACGCTCTCTAGAATCTAGGATGGCCTTAGGTACTAATATCAACTTCCCCTCATTACCCAAGGGTGGTAAGTCTTACGAAGGAACTATATGCTGTCCCAACGCCTTCTTAAGGCGTGACACATGAAACACATTATGCACCTTACTGTCTGCCGGTAAGTCTAACTCAT
>VDFB02297823.1:0-28076 GCA_007258455.2 Sequoia sempervirens
TGGGGAAAATCCCTTTGCTTTATCTTTCTTTGAAATGATACAACCTCACTTCGAAACATGACTTGCAATAAGGATTTCCAAGTTGGATTTTATGTCTTGTTTTCTTTTTTCATTTTCTTTTCTTCTCTACTTTAAAGTAATTGCTCACAAAATAATGTGTGGAAATTCCTTTAGAGTGGGGAGCATACATTACCATTATTTCATTTTCATTCTTGGTTCCTAGTGTAGCCTTGTCATTATATGATTTGTTTGTCACTTCATAGAAAAAGTTAGATGTGATTTCCTTCATAAGTGTGATCTATCTTAGCATATTACATTCTTCTTGGTGGCCTGATGTGACACACTAAATCCCCTAAGTTGTGAATATACTATTCTTTGATGGGCCCTCTCTTGGAGAAATTAG
Organism: Sequoia sempervirens; assembly: GCA_007258455.2. NCBI lineage: Eukaryota > Viridiplantae > Streptophyta > Pinopsida > Cupressales > Cupressaceae > Sequoia > Sequoia sempervirens. The sequence goes on from VDFB02297823.1 coordinate 404, forward strand.
ACACAATGTTCCCTAAGTGACTGGCCTTGCATGAACTAAACAAGAGTCTTTTGAACATTCAACACTTTTACATTTTACATTTCACATTTTTGTATTCTTACCACCTTGCATAATACAACTTGCATGCCTGTGCTACCTTTCTTTTTATTCATGAAATTTTCTTTGTGGTGCCTTATTAAAGTTATCAACATGTGTAAATTTAATATGGTTGAGAGGGAAGCCCAACTAGCGACATGAATTCTCCCCATAGCCACTTTTGTATTTGTGAGTTCATACCAACTAGTGTATGTATCTTACCTTTTTGGCATTTCTCACCCCATAGACACTTAGAAGTTTTATGGCCCCAGAGTAAGTACATTTGGCCTTCTCACCTGACAAATTGTTTTGTGTTATGTCGTTTCAGAGTGAGTAAACATTCCCAATCAACCAAGATTTAATTCACAACTAGTTGGATTGATGATCAAAGCTTCATTCAATTCCTTCATTTCAACACTTGTGTGTTCCTTTGTTCTTATGTCTAGTTTTCCATGGGATCTTCATCCTGCGGGCTTGATCATACCTCTTGATCGTTGTCATTCCATCTTGCTAACATAAGTGCATTTGCACCCTCCTCTCAATATTCATGGCTACTTTAGTGTGAGTTTGAAGAAAGATCATCCTCTCACTAAAGTGAGGGATAAATAAGCCATAGAAAAATGGCCCCTTGTCATTTTCATGGCCTTTTAGGTCTTTTTTCATGGTGTTTGTTATATTATGCTATGATTTTATATTGTAATGTGGCTTGAACATGCATATTTAGGTACTAGAATTCAAATAATGATGTCTTGTGAAGGTGTTGTGAAGTGTTGTAAGACATTTCTACATTCTTCTACACTCCATTTATTACAATTTACCTAAAAGTCACCTTTTTATTCATCAACAAGTCCTATTTTGAAGTGTTGTAAAGTCTTGTAAGAAGATTTTAGGCTTTTCTAGGCACATCTCTATTTATCCCTTTCTCATTCTTTATTTGACCTCTTTATGCCCTCATCTAACTTAATTAAGTGTATTTTTTAATATTATCCCAACAAAAAACATTAAATATTGCATATTTCTTGACACATATTCAGGACCTAGGTGGGACCCATTCACCATGGGTGGCAAATGAGTCCCCATTGGCTCCAAATTCAAAAATTTTAAAATTTCCTTTTGGGTTTTTATTCAAAATCACTTGATGTCGGCTTGTGATGAGGTATGAATGGTTAACTAAGACACAAGTGTGTATAAATATGTGATTTTCACCTCATTTTACATCTCCTAACACATTTAAGAAATATCCTACAATTCTCCATCATTCATACATCAATTCAAGCAATAGTCAAGCACTTTGGAGCATCCATTGACATTACTTCAGACTTGCATTATCAAGGGTATGTTAATTTGATAGCTATTGCATATTATTAGTTTATCATTCTCTTTCCTTTCATTTTTTCATTAAGGGTTTTATTACCTCAAGTGGGGTTTGACCAAGACAAACCCCAATTTGCTAATCCTCAACCATTTTTCCCCTATTGCATGTGTGTTTGCAGACATAGGTATGCAGATTTAACAAGCTTATTGGTCTTGAAGATTCGTTTACAAGTCAAGTCAAGTCTATTTCAAGCTTGGAGAAGCTTTCTTGTCCATTTTCTGTTAAATTAACCTTGATAATTCGACATTCAATGATTTCCAAACCTAGTGTTGTAGAGTTGTGTCCTAATTTTTTAAAAATTTGGGAGAGGATGATTTGCTACTTGTGGAAAATGAGTCCAACCTTAGGACTGAAAATTTGATTTTTTTCATATTCTGGATCCTGATAGACAAAAACTTCTTTCTGACACTTTTTCACTAGGAGGACTAATTCACCACCCTAGGCAAATGAGTCACACTATGAAAAATCAATGATTTCAACCAGCATCCACAACATTCCAAATTCATCAAATTTTTTCTAGGTCCACTCATATTCATCATGTTTCCCTTTGTTCTACATAATTTCTTCATTTAGTTCAGCTTGCATGTCATAGTGTGTTTTCAAACAAAGCTAAAATTGCACTTTTACATTCATTTTCATCCATTTACATTAGTCAATTACACTTAGTTTACTTCATTTAGATTAGAAAAAATTGCACATAACATAATTTGAATGAAGTAGTTTGCATTTTTGGCCCTACTTCTCTCGAAAGGTGCAAGTGAGCCAAAAACCAATAGTTTAATTTGTCCCCTCATCTACAATACATCCATTCTATTCACCTATTTAAATATTAATGCAAGATGTTGTGAAGTGCAAAGTATATAAAAGGTAAACTTGTCTAGGAATCATTGAGATTAGTGGTTGCAATGTGTCAAGTTTAGTAATGTGGATGTTATATGTTGCACATTGGTTGTGAATCCTATATAGAAAGTAATTTGTGGAAGTGCTATGTGACCCTAGCTTAGGGGTGGATTAAATCTCAATCCTATGGTTAGGTGGAGAGACCATTGGCCATATTATTTTTCTTCTTTGTGGATATTTGTATTTTAGGTACATGTTTTGAATAAGAAAGAATATCTTGGGACTTTCAACTAATGGATTTCAAGAGAGAAACATGTTTGTTTTGTTGAGGTAACAATATTGCCCCTATGCCAAACAATATTTTTTTTTAAAGTAGTTTCATGTGTTTGATCATATAAATTGATAAAAATTCTATTGAAGCATATAATTTAATTTTTTTTTCTATTATTAATTTTTTTTTAAAATATTTTAAAATTCTATTAACCCAAATCACGAATTATGATTTATTAAGAAAATGTTGACATCCTTATCCACAATAAAAATCTGTCATAAAGCAGTCCTAAAAAAATATTCACATAGAATAAAACACAAAGATTTAGATGACAAAATTTAAATGGTTTCTATAAATCTAATATTTTTACAACATACCAAAAAACCAAAGAAACCCAGTAAACCAAATAAAATTTATGATTAAAAAATTACTGCCTCATACTTTGAAACTAAAACAATAAATTGAAAAGCAAAAAAAAATTTTGTGAAACTAAGTTAAGGTATCATGAAGGAAAGGAAAATATCTTAAGGAACTCTTAAATATTGAAGATATAAACATGATAAAAAACCCTTACATGGATTCTTAAGTTAGTTTAAAAAAAAATAGTTTCTAGTTATCCATTAAGAGCCTTAATTGTATAGTGCTTAGAAATATTGGTTCTAAATTGTTGATTTTATTTATTCACTTATTTTCAAGATTGTGTTCTTGTTAGAGAGTTTAATTATTTATTTAGTTTACTAGTGGATGAAAACTATCTCCATTTAATCCAATAATAAGAATATTTTAATTTATAACAAAGTGATTCAAATAACTTATCATAGAAGAGTCTAGGTATAGTAAGTAAAGTTGGTAATTGAAATCTCCTAGGAATTTTTATAAGAAGAATAATAATTTGGGTAGAGTTATGAGGTAAACAAATAAAGTTAAATTTGTGAACTATAACTTTAAAGCTTCTAAATCCTTTAAAGTATAATTACTAACAAATGTTAACGAACTAAATAGCCATGAATTACATGTATATGTTTAGTTGTGTGTGTATACTATAAATATACATAATTAGCTCTATAATGATAGGGTGTTCAATATTGGATAGTTCTTGTTAGCTTCATTTCTAATTACTAGGCATTAAATAGCTCACTTGGAAAGGTAAATAGATTGAGGTTGATTCAACACTTACGATGCATCTTTAACTTTTGATTCTATTACATATCCTAGCCTTTATGTAATGTTGATTTTAACTTCACTAATAATTTTAGATGTCCTATTTGATTATGATTTAATGATAATAATATCCCTGTGGGGATAAGTTTAAAAAAAAATAAAAGTAGCTAGGATAGTGAAATTTTTTATTATTTTGAAAAAGACTTCTTACAAAATCTTGGTTCAGGAGAGCATATCGACAGGAAAGAACCAAGAGGAGAAAACATTCAGTTATAGCTCCAAGCAGAAGAACTAAAGTCACAAATGGAGATTACAAAAAAAACACAGGGACCAGCCCAATTAGAGTTCCCAAATACAACATTTCAACCCAAAGAAAGAAGAACCCAAAAGTTGGAACTTAAACAACCCCAACCACCCAGGAACTTGAACTGGCTTCATATAAATCATCCAAAGAAATTATCTTCATTGACTTCATAGCTGATGAAGATACTCTATCAAATCTTGTGGGTATGTGCAGGATCATCATGGAAAAAATAGGCCCTTAAGTGGCAAAAAATAAAGAAAAATCAGAGTTAGGAAAATTGATGTAAAAATTTGAATAAGTTATCCATATTATTTCAAAAATGTGTAAGAATAGAATCTGTCGAAAATTGAATGTAGTTTCTAAACTATTAGGTTTGTTTTAAAAAAAATAAAATCTATTTGGTGAAAATTTGAAATTTCAATGCAGTGGTACTTAAATTTCAGGGAAAAAATAAGAAGTAGGTGTCTATCTTATATCCCTAACCACAGTAAAATCATAATATTTTTTTATAATATTTTAGATATAAGTAGAGGACTCATGCCCCAATGTCATGCATATTTTTTTGTAATTGTTTTCTAAGTAAATAATTAATTATGAAATTTTTGTTACAATTTTTTTAAATATAAAAACTCGTATGTCTGACCACCTTAATTGGTCAAAAATTCATGCAATTCAATTTTTCTTTTTTTAATCCTATAGTGTGTGAAGCATAAAATGTGACGCATGTTTTTGATTCAAAAAATGCAATACCGTTTGAAAGCTGTAGATGTTTTTCAATCAGCCTATCAATCAGGACTTTACTCATAATTTGAATAGAAAATGAATAATAATTACTTATTAAACTAAAAGTAAATCATAATTTATATTGGTGGAAAACTGATAATCTCCTTTAGAAAACCTTTTCATTTCATCATTTTTTTGTAAAAAAATAGTTGTTAGCCACATACTCATCATATTGCCATTTTTTGACCCATCATGATCCTACACATACCCTTGTAGCAATAATGAACACCTGGGAAGTGGAAAGTAAGGGAAAGGTTTACTTTTATAGTCAAGAATTTAGAAGAAAGCTTGATGCTGAGACATTTACACCAGAAGATAATTTCATCAAAGTTATCATTCACGATGCCATACCTAATTAACATCAAAAGATCTCCAAACCAAATATTAGTAACAAAGCCAATTTTAGGAATAAATCCATCAATAGAGAAAGCACCATTTCCCAAAGAATACTTAACCAATGATCTGCAAATTTTTCCTTCTAGAATTACCGCAACCCTATATTAAATCATTGAATGTGCCATTGAGGAAAGAGACCACTATGTCTTCATTGTTCAAAAATAATAGGAAATCCATGTTATATTTATATGAATACATAAAAAATGGAAGAAGGAGTCAGCTGAACCAAATTAAAAGTAACCAAGTGCATAATGATATTTCATAAATATTATGAAACTAAACATAGTAGGCATGAGCCATGTAAAGTGAAAAATAATACCAACTGAGAAACAAAGTGCCATTTAAGAAGAACCTGAAAGAGAAGCCAAACAACAAACCATGCGACATGTATGGAAAAAATAACAGAACATAACAAGCAAGAAGTAAAAAATTGACAGAAACCTCCAAATAAACAAGACATTTCAAAGGTGAAAAGTCCATGCTATGCTAAGGTTGCCAAAAAATAATTCTATGAAGACAGTAATCTTGAGTGGAGGAGCCGAATAGAAAAAATTGATATCAGTTATATTTAGATTCCAAGCATAACTAACATGAACCACTTGTTCAACCAGCTGAAACTGAAATGCCAAATAAGAAGAATCCAAGGAAAAAGCCACAACACCAAGCCATGCAACACGTATGGTATATATCAAATGACCACAACCCTAGCAAGATAGAAAATTAAGCTCTAATACTTCAACTTTATAACCTTGCCAAAAGTGACATGAAATATCAATAGCAAGATAGTATATTAAATTGTGATACTTCAACTTTATATCCTTGCTAAATATGAGATGAAAAACAAGCAAAAACCATAATTACCTGAGTTGAAATCATGCCATAAAAGAGCACACTTTAGGATCTCATTTAGTAAGGGAAAGTTCTTCCTTGCTAAAAACTATAAAAGGTAGTTGCTCATCTATAGCCTTATTTACTAAGTAGTCAACAAAGGTGTTTTCTTCTCTATAACAATGAGATAGTGAGAAGACATTGAACCATTTTAATTGAGTTAGCATCTTGTCTAATAAGTATTGTAGCTACCAAATATGAGTTTTTTATCTTGAAACAACATGAAAGATAACCATGGAATCACCTTCAATGATTAATGTGTTGATTTGAAGGGACCTTACAAGATCCAAACCCATACTGAGGGCTTCTAGTTCAACCCTATTATTAGTGCCCACCAACAACATCTTATAGGCTACTTTGACAATGTTAGCATCTGAGTCCATTATAACTATTCTAGCCCCATATTTTCCATGGTTACCCCTTAAGGCCCCATCATTATTTAGTTTGAAGTAATTAACAGGGGGAGGAATTCAATTAGCCTCTTTGCATAACAACATCTTATTTATTTTATTAGAAAAAGCTCCATGAAAGGGTAAGGATTTAATGAGAGGCCAATTCTTAATTATGAAACTGTCCCAGTTAGTGAAGAATTTTAATGACTCAAATTTATTGAAAATGAAGCATCTAGCCACTTTTGAAATTGAAGATTCCATTTTAATAAGAACATCCTCAATAGGAGAGCACTTGTTCTTGAAGATTCTATTGTTTCTTTCAGTTTAGATGCACCATAAAACTAATGACAGAGTGACAACCCATAGACAATGAAAAAAGGAAGCAAAATTTAATAGAGGCCAAGATTGGAATTGTATGGATAAAGTGGGACACACCATTGAGAACCAACCTAAAATCCCAATACCAACAATGCTTTACAAATGTACAATGCAGGAAAAGATGATCCCTAGATTCTAAAAAGAAGCCACAAAAGGCACATGGAAAAGCAGTAACAAAGCCCAACCTATCAAGAATCTCAGTAGTTAGATCCCTTCCATTGAATGCAATCCAAGCAAAAGAACCCTCTTTAGGGAGACAAGCTTCATCCCAAAAGAGAACATGCAGAAGAAATGATTTGTTTAGTGAGGCCAAAAGAGAATTGTAGCCTTTGACTAAATATTTCCCTGATTTTGAATTGGTCCAAATTAGTACATCATCCTTAGGTGTGAAGATAATGCACCTTTTATCCATCTCATTTTTATAGGCTTCTTTGATAGATGGATAAATATTTAAATCATCTACAAATTTCCAAGAAATTTTTGGAATGCAGTCAATAAATTTAACATTGAAGTAATTAGCAAGAAAATGACCCCAAATATTTTTTAAAAGCTCCTTTCGATTTCCCCAAAAAATGAAAGAGGAAAGAAGAGGATATCCATTCCACCTATCCTCCCAAAATTTAGTGTTTTTACCATTATAAATCAACCATGAAAGGTGAGGAAGGATGACTAATCTACATGAAGCAATGAAGTTCCAAATTGCCAATCCTTTTCATAATGAAGAGGCCCTGAACAAAGATTCTTGAGGATGGGAGTGTAAATATTTTGAGAACATTAGTTTCCCCCATCTTGATAGTGGGTTTTGATAAATATTACAAGTAAGCTTTGTACCTAAAGCTACATTTTGAAGTTTGAGATTTCTTATTCTAGTACTACCAAGTTCTTTTTGGCAAACAGATCTTATCCCAAGAAATGAGTGGAATTTTCTCTTTTCCACAACATTATCATTCCATAAGAAGGAGCATAAGGTATATTTCAACATATTTAAGGTATGATATGGGGAATCTAGAACTATAATCATGTAGATAGGAGTTGCATTAAGAATAGATTTCACCATTTGGATTTTCCCAACAAAGGAAATCCATTTATACTTCCACAAAGATATTCTATTCAAAATAAATTTACGAACTCTTTCCCAGAATACATGAAGATTATTTCCAATGAAAAATGACATACCAAGGTAGGAACAAGGAAAGGAGCCCACAAAAAACCCCCATAAATTGATTAGTTTATTTTGAATAAAATATAGAAAATTGAATGAATTTTTTCTTATTTGAAAGGGTTAATATTTTTACCAGAAGCTAATGAAAAATTTGTGATTACACTTTTTATTACCTACCTTCAGGTATGGACACATGCCCATATAATAAAATATCATCAGCAAAGAGACCATGAGTTTGATCTTCCTGTATATTTGGGATTTGGATACCTTTCCATTCACCTAATGCATTTTCCCTTTTTATTGTTCTACTTAAACCTTCAGTCATAAGAATGAAGAGAAAAGGTGACAATGGGTCACCCTTCTTGATACCTCTAGATGAAGGGAAAAAACCACAAGAAGAGCTATTAAGAAGAATTGAGAATCTTGTAGTAGAGATGCAAGAGGAAATTCATTTAACTCATTTTTATGAGAAACCCAATTTGTGCAAAAAAGTAAGAAGAAAATCCCAATTTACCCTATCATAAGCCTTCATCATATCTAATTTCATAATCATGGCTAGAATTTTATGTGACTTTATGGAATACAATATTTAATGGGCTACAATTGCACCTTCAGTGGTATCCCTCCCTGGTATAAAACCACCTTGTTCCTCTGAAATGACATGTGGAATGATCTTAGCAAGGTAGATGGAAATTTCTTTAGTAAGGATTTTATAAATGGTGTTGCACAAGGAAATGGGCCTAAAATCAGCAAAGGTGCTTGGAGAGTCCACTTTTGGAACAATAGTAATGAAAGTGTTATTGAGTTCTTTAAGGATAATCCTATTATGCCTTGCTTCTTTAAGCACTCGCAAGACATAAAAACCAATGACTTCCCAACACTTTTGGAAGAAGTTGGCAGTAAATCCATCAGGGCCTGGGGCTTTGTTAGGAGACATATTTAAAATGGCTGCTTTGACTTCATCAAGAGAAAAAGGGACCATTAGCATGACATTGTCATCATAGGATACCACTGAAGAAATAGCATCAAGGATAGAATTATTAATTGAAATACGTTTAGAAGTGAGTTAATTTCTAAAAAAAGAGGTAGCTTCTTTTGCAATTTTACTATCATCATCTAAGAGTATTCCATCCATACTTATTATTGAAAAAAATATACTTTTTTGCCTCTTAATTTTTGCAGAAGCATGAAGGAATTTGGTATTTTTGTCACCTTCTATAAGTCATGTGTCTTGAGACTTTTGTCTCCAACAACATTCTTCTCTATGAAGAACTTCATCAAGTTGAGAGGTCAAAGATTTTTTAAGCTCATATGAGGCTGAACCTAGACCATTTACCATAAAATAATCATTTAAAGTTTCAATTTCATTTTGAAGCCTTATTTTTTCTATAAAAATATTTTTGAAATGTTAATTCCACATTTTAATTTTCCCTTTTAGAAACTTCAGTATTTTATACATCTACAACATTCGGGATCCAAGAAATAAGGGATTATTTTGCCACCAAAATTTAATAAAGGGGATGAAGGAGGTATCCCTAAACCACATTGATTCAAATTTGAAAGGAATCTTATTAGCTGCCCTATTATCAATGATATTGAAAGATAAAGAGAAGAAATCTACATAAACCATGAATAGTAGAAAATGTATCTAACTCTTAATCCAACCAAGAAGAAGAAAGTGAAAAGTGATCCAATCTCTCAACAATTTGAGAGAAATCCTTTCTTTTATTGGTCTAGATAAAGGAACCATTTTGTGGCTTACAATCAAATAGGTTATTTCCACATACAAAGTTCTTAAAATCCCCCATTACTCTTCTATTCAGAATTATACCTCCCAATTTTTTAGAATAATTTAAAACAAAATTGAATTCACCACCAAGCACAACCAAGGAATTTGAAAAAACTTGTAGAACTAAGGATATGAAATTCCATAAATGTTGCTTTTCACTAATAGAGATAGGGCCAAATATGTTAAAGATCCAAAATTTAATATCAAAGAAATTTCTTTTTACAAGAGCAAGACCCCAATTAGAAGAAGAGAAAATTACCCCGAGAGCAACATTATTTTCATTCAAAAGAAATGCTAAGCCCCCAAAATCCCCTAAAGTTGAATATGAATACAAATTCCATTTAGACAATTTTGAAAAAAAGTTATATAGTAGAGCTTGAATTCATTTTAGTTTCTTATAGCAAAGAAGCACCAAAGTTTATTAAGTCTAACTGATGCCTGATTAGGCACCACTTGTTAGGGGAATTTAAGCCCCTAACATTCCATGATGTTACCTTCATTTTTCTCGAGGGGAGGAATCCTCTCCCCTCTTACCCTAAGTTTTTTTTGAGAAGGATTCCAAACAACAAACTCCAACTATAGATTTTGTTTGGAAGCCCCAGATATTATCACTGGGGAACTAAAATTCCTCTTTTTCTTTGTTGGTGAAACTAACATGGTTTGAATACCAGCATCAATCTCAACTTGAGTTTTCTTGTATTTTGGCTTACTCCCCCTTTTTGAAGGTGAGGAGAGGGGAAAATATTGAGAGAGAAGAGATTGAGAAATAGGTAATTTTCCTCTTAATAATGGGATTATAACCATGTCACCCACACTATGTGATTGTATTGGGTTTATAGGTGATTTTTTCAACTACAAATCTTGAATTGTAGGAATGGTAAGGTCCTTTTCAGCTTGAAAAAAATAATTTTCAATGGAAGAGAAAATTTTCCCCTGAATGTCTTCATTAAAAGTGGTATTACATTCCTTGATTATCTTGTGAATTTTAACAATCAATTGTTGATCCAATAAAAAATGATTTGGATATTTATTTTGGGTTGATGGAGCAACAATTAAGCTAGTTAAATCTAAGCTTGATTGAGTTTTTCTTCTCAATCCCACATGTTCAACTAGGTATTGATGTCTTTTTCTTAAAGATATAAAGTTTGCATGGGGGAATAGACCATAGACTTAGGGGGGTTGCTCATTATCCGAGATAGCTACCTCAGTTTAGCTATGGGAAGTTGAACTGAAACATGAGGTATTAATTTTTTACATCCCTTCCTTATACTACTTGGAGGGAAACATACATTTTCCTCATTTCGCTTAATTAATGAACCAACTGCTAACAAAGGGATAACTATGGAGTCAAGAAATCCAATTGGCATTATCTGCTCATTGGACTTTGCAACCATTATATTCAAGCCATTCTTCAAAGGTTTAATGTTTTCCCCATATTTCTTTTTGTTGGGGAAAAGATCTATGGATTTTTACTGAGATGACTAACTTAGAGGAGGGTAATTTACCATCAGATCCAGGAAAAAAATCAGCCATGTCTTCAGAAGAAAGAATATCAAACGGATTACAAGTAGGAATCCCCTTACCATATTGGGGTTAATAACGTTCTGATTTTTGGAAAATTTGAGAAGCTTGTCAAAGAAAGTTGTCTTTATGGAAAAAATGAGGAGGAGATTTAACTTGAGTTGCCATAAGATTTTTGACTAGAGAACTGGGCATATTTGTCAAGGGGGAAAATTGATCTTAAAATTTCTCTTTTGACATTTGTAGCTTAGATATTTGACTTGGCCCACTATTGACAAGGGAATGTTCCTTTAAAGCAACGTTAATATTAGTCCCAATAACCTTGCTAGAATTAGGCATATTTGAGGAGGGAATGACCAAGTTATTTTGTTTTCCCATGTATCATTTGATTTTTTTGGTTGTGAGAGCTTAAGTCGCTTAAAAAGTGGGGCATCACAATCTATTACAACTTTTTGAAACCAATCAAAGTTTTTAACTATAGGCTACCACCAAATTCCATCCAATGATTTAAAGGTACAAAACCTCAAAAAATTCTTCTTAGGATTTACTAAGACAAAAAAATTTATAAAAAAGATGATATCAGAGATCAAAGAATCCGAACGGAGAAATTTTCCAATTAAATTGCCAAAATTTTCAAGGATTTTAGGATCTAAAAATTCAAAAGGAAGCAACAGTAGAGGAAACCAAATTGGAAAAGATTCAGATAAACACAGATCCAGCTGAAAGAGAGGTCACCATGGGAAAATAAAAACCATTTATTTACCAAACCAAACATACTTTTTTTCAAGAGCCTTACTTTTTGCTTCAATTGAATCCAAATGTTACCAAAATAAAGGTATTGGTAGAGATTACCTAGAAATAAAAAGTGCCAAACCACTAACCATGGAATTTTTTATGTAATTTTGAGAGTGTTATACCTTCACCCCAAATCTGGAGTATAATGACATGTTTTCAAAGATCTTGTCATTTTTGGTTCAACGACAACTTCTTCACGTTCACTAATGACAATAGAAGAAAAACTTTCCCTTTAGGTTTTGCAGGTTTAATTTCCTCAACCACATTTGAACCAATAGGGTTTGATTGTCCAGAACCCTTGCTAATTTTAGAGACCTTAGGGATTGTGAGAACACCATCACCTTGAGAATCTGTGAGTTTCAGCGAGCCATGACCAACACAAGCTAGGGATTGTTTATGTCACAGACCATTGTTTCTCTAGGGTTTGAAAGAGGCAAATCCCTTAGCTTCACCAGGGGTGTCCTGCTAGAATTAGGTTTTGAAGGGAGATCAGGCCCATCATATTTACTAGATTTTACAACTTCCCTGACCCCCTCATACCCACTTTGATAAGCTTGATCACAAGTAAACTCTATAGTGTTGGTATGCCTCTTACGCGAGAACTCAATATGATTTGCAACACTGAGGTCCTTTCTAGAAAACCAAATTCTTTCCTATTGTGTATTAGTGTTTGAGAACTTTCTGAAGTATTCAAATCTAGGAGCACCAACTGCATTCTGAACAAGATACTCCTTTCTTTTACCCTTGGGAGCATTGTCTACCCATTTTCCATCATGAAAAACCCATTACGAGGTATGCTTGGGATTCCCATCATTGGATAAACCCACAACTACTTCAACCCACTTTCCGCCTCTGAATACCCATTATGGAATATGCTCTGAAATATAATTATGTCCCAATGGAGGATTGTCATTTAGAGCAATATCTCCCCACTGGTAAGAAGCATCTGACCTCCACTTCTCAACCTTAGCTTTTCTGGCTCCCCCATCCTCGGCTCCAAGTTTCACTTGAATACATGAAGATAATGTTATTGTGGAGATGTAATACTAACCTTATCAAAATATGTTTCCATGGTTATGTGTAGTTTAAATGAATACAAATGATGATTACAATTTGTGTAAATTGGATCAATAATGTTCGATTTTAAAAAGGAAAAACCATTCATTTTATTTATATTAAAATTGGGAGTATACTTTATTGGAATCCTCATAAAGTAATGATTGCATAATTTTTTAGTGACATTATATTTATTCCTTCTTATAAATTTAATTGTTGGATTAGCATTGAAAGTATCTAAATTGAAAGATATTCTCTTGGAGCATACAAGAATTCATCATTATTTCTATCATTACAATTGAGTTATAAATTTAGTAGTTTATCATTAATTATTCTATTTTATTATTTAATTATCTTAGTTAGTTACTTTGTAGTATTCTATTAGCTTAATCTTAGGGATGGAATTACATAGGTATCAGAGCACCAAGTTGCTACTCTTTGGGAGCTTTGGTGAAAAAGTAGTAATAATAAAAATGTGTAAATAGATAGATTTTATTAGTTAAAAATGGAGCTACACCATTCGTTTTCAATGTCTTTTCATAATAGATCAAAGTTTTATTGAAGTGTTTAAATTATATATAAATGCCACCTTTTAGTTTCTCAACACATTTGCGATGGAAGGGAAAACTGTTTTATTTTTTATCATGTTTTCCAAATGTGTGTAATGTCTTAATTAGTGAGTAAAGTTGATTTGTTGATATTATGAGAAGTAATTAAGTGATCTTGTTCTTAGTTTTGCAATAAAAAGTTAAAAGTAGCACATCAATTATAACTAGTTTAAAAAAAACTTAAAGTTATTTTCTCTCTCATCCTTGAATCCAAATGTCTTAGATTCCCAAATTTCTTGTTGTGATTATTATCTTCTTGTTTATGTTGGAAGCAAGTTGTTTTTCTTTAGGAGGAAAATTTCCTTGAATTGAACTTAACCTTATGAAAAGTTTATTTAAATAATATTTGATGTAACTAATTCTAATTGTACATTTTCAATCTTTCTCTTTATATGGATTCTTGGTTGATAATTTAGTTATTCTTGAATTCATATAATTATAATTAGATAAGTGATATAAGAAGGAAAGGGATTTGTATGAAATTGATTTTTGGCTTTCAAAGAATTAATAGTCTTGTTTATGGGAAATTTTATTTTGGAGGTAGTTAATGAAAGTGTAATGCCCCACCATGTGAACCCTAAAGGACAACAAAAACTTGGACAATTTTTTCTTTTGAAAGTGAAATATTGCATAAGATGAATATGTACATACATTACATGAAAGGAAATTATGCATTCACAAAATCATCTACATCCTTTAGGGTACATGGAACAGTCATTATGTAACCTAAACTTTTATCAAAATGAAAGTGAATAAAAACCAAGATAAAATAAAGATGAAAACAAAACTTTAATGATCAAAAGAGAGGAAAATGATACATCATTTTATTACAATTCAATTCATAGTTCCATAATACAATTGTGGAGCATATTTCGATAGATACAACATATCAAGGATACAATGGTACATTCCACAATACTTCCCTTATATCAACAGGAAAAGTACATCGAGTACAAGAATGATACATCAATGAAGAATAAGGTACAAAATGAGGAATAGTCTTCAACCAAGTGAAGCTTTGGAACTCTGCATCCAGTTCTACATCACAAACACAAGCTAGGAACCCAATGGGGTGTATAGCATGTTCCACCTAATCGCATGAACCTAAAGGCCCACCCCCCATGCTAGGAGATGAGAAGAAGAACCCAAAATCAAACAAAGGTCAGGTAGACAAGGCTAACACAACACCAACATAAAACAACATCAATAAAAAATAAACAACACTCCCAGAGGAAACCAAACAAGGGAAAATAAACGGGTATTGTAGGAGAGTGTCATCGCATGGCCTTACATGGATTATCCAGACAACCTATCACAACGTGTCACCTCCATCTATGGTTCTCCTGACTGCTTATCTCAAGGTGCTACTCCATAGGGTGACTCATGTATAACCACTTACCTTTCATGAGGACAAGGTAGTGATCTTACCAACCAGTTCTTCTCATTCCACCCTTAGCCTGTGAAAGCTCTAATAGTATGGGTGAGACACATAATTAATAGTGTTTAATGTTTAATTACCCAAAACCCACCAACTCATTAATTAAATTATCACTTGTTAAGGAAACAAATCCATGGGTTACCCTAACAACCCCTTTGTGCACTAGCCCCCATGAAGAGCCACTCTCCCTATAGGCACCCAAACAAAAACATGCAAGTGGTGTACCTCATCTCACATAAAAATGCAGGAATACTTATCACACAACATGTGAGGAAAGAACCATCTCACAAACCCATTCCATATCACTGAAACAAGAACAAAGGAGGTACCACCCACAAGAACTCAAAAATAAAAAATAAGATCAATGAATCACAAAGGTCCAACCATGGAAAATCAATATAATTCAAGTTTCTCCATTGCATCTGGAAGCCTAAAATACTAAAAATTCAGAAACTCCCATTAAGGGTAATTCAAACACTCCAGGTTCCCAACCATCATGAAATATTACTACAATAAAGTCATTGCATAAAGTCCCCTTGATTAGAATTAACACAAAAGGAAGACTCACATCAAGGAACCCACAAAATGACTATATAAATTCCACAATTGCAAAATGACAAGAGAGGAATAAACGAGCCAATATCATAACAAGACCTTGAAACTGAATCAAGATAACATAATCGAGTTAATACAACATCAACCACAATTACCAATGGTAAATCAGCCAATAGGGCATCCAAGGGAAAACTCAATGTCTTCCATGCATGATACCCAATTAGGTACACTTTGGCTAATAACCATTTGATACAGACCAAGCACAAAAATGAAACCAAACATTTAATCCAACACAAATGTTCACTCACACTACATCCATGAAGAACTCTTGCCTAACTCACAACTTCACTCACATATATAACAATCAATTCCAAAATCAAACATTTTGACAAAGGCATTATTTTCACATTTCGCATAACTCCACAACTTAGCCACATAATTTATTTAATCAGATCCTTTACACATTGATACATAATTAAGTATAATAAACATAAGTAATTATAATAATATTTATTCTAAATAACCAACTACATAATGGATCTACAAGCATGTTGGTGTAATAGAATGTGTTGTACCTTGTCCTAGGTCATAATTACACCTTAGTTAAGTTTACATAGGGACCACATAGGAGGTAGTTGGAGAATTTCCACTTTTGGTGTACTTAACATGTCATTACTTTATCACTTCCACCTTTTGTGGACACATCATGTGATTATCTCTCCACCTTAGGTGGAGTGATAGCTTTTCATTGTTGTCTCATGTCATAAGATTACAAAACTTGTCATAATCTTATGCCTTTCTATGTTCTCACCTTGGCTATATAACCAAGGGGTCTTTCTCATTTGTAATCAATCAGAATCACCTCATATCATTGACATTGAATACAGTTTATTCTTGCCATATTTTCTCTCCCTCTTTTTGTGCTTTCCATTTGGTCCATAGATCTTGGTAGCCATAGCCAATTCTAACATGGTATCATAGTGGTTTGGGTTCCATTGGAGAGTCCTTTTTTGAAGAGAGATCTCAGATTTGGGGGAGTTCCATTGGTGTCTTTTTGTTTTAGGTTCATATCCGAGCTTGTTGGTGCAAATCTGAGCTCACCATTGTGTCCGAAAGGTTCGAGATAATCGACATTTCCTTTTGTTTCACCCAAATCTATGAGTGTTTGAAGCTAAAATGTGGTTGCCAGATCCAAAAGGTTGCTACAATTTTGGAGCATTTTGGGTCAAATCTGACCCTGCCATTGTGTCCACAAGGGCCAAAAACCCTAAGATCAATTGTAAATTCGTCCATTTTGGAGCAAGTCATCCTGTGAGGCAAAATTTTTTTGCCCAAGAGCCGTATGACCCCTAGGTCATCATTATTGTTGATAGTACGATTTGCAGAAAAATTATATTTAAATCAATTGAATTTTTTTTAAAAATTTTTGATTTAAATATTCTAAAAAAAAAAGTTTTGTACCAAATTTTATATTCTAAAATTTATTTTTTATAAATCAAAAGAAAAATATTGTATAGTCGGCAGACTGTACAGTTTGTGGAACTATACTGTTGCGTACCAACGGGACCTGTGGTTGCCACGTGGCAATTTCTAGCATAGCGTGGTGGGCTCCACCATACCCGCTATCCCTACTGGTGAGTCTATTCACTTTACTGACCAGCCAATATAAAAATTTGGCAGGAATTTCTTAAACACTAGTGATAGTTTCAACAAAATCTTGGTGGATCAACTTGAGATTCCTTTGAAATATTCCAGATTCTATCGGCCAACCCTAGATCCTGACAGCGAAGTTCTCATGCATGTCAATTTTAAGCTGCAGAAAAGCGAATATTCCATCGGTCGGGTATATTCTTTTTTTGATGGCCGACAGACCGTCAAATTTAAGATTGTGGACTGTTGACGTTATCCCTCCGTCAACATTTTCAAAAAAAAATTTCCCCCCTCAGGGATTGCATTTTCATTTTGCCAGTCTAACTTTGAAGGCTAATATCTTGCTCATTTTGACTCCCTTTTTCAAGAATTTTTTTTTTATTTGGGATAATTTTTCATGTTCTACACACTAGTGCAATTGGTTTTTTGTTTTGGTTCTTGGTTTTTCAAGAATTTGCAGATTCTCATAGGTGTTGCCACTTCGTCCTCATTTTGGGAACTTCAGGAGCTCATACCTTACTCCTATGGTAACATTTTTGGGTGCAGTTTTTTTTAAAGTGCATTATTTTTTGTGTAATTCTTAGTGGTATGATCAGATTGATCTCATTTTTTACCTAAAAATATACTTGATACTATGGCCTATTTTGGCATTTGCATGTACCAAGATTAAAGACCACTTTTTTTTTTTTGGCAAGTGGCAATTGTAAATGTACTAAATATAAAGTGCCAAATCAGATATTGCTTGGGGGGTTTCTTGATTAAGTGATTTTGGGAGGGTAATCTTGCAATGATTGTTTGCATTATTTTGCTTGGTTTGTGTTCTTATAATGGGGAGATCTCAAATTGAACCTCTAAATCCACATAATTATGCTACATGGAGAAAATCAGTATTGAACTGTCTCATGATGAAAGGTCTAATAGGTCATCTAAAGGACATAATTCAAAAACCTAGTGATACTAAAGAATTGACAAGGTGGGAAATTGATTGTGAGAAAACACTTGGATGCATATGTTCATTAGTCTCATTTGATTTGCAATTTCCTATTGAATCATGTAATACACCTAAAGAGGCATGGGAGACTTTTGAGAAATTGTACGGTAAAACATATAAGATTAGAGGCTATCAGATTGATAATGATTTGATGAATCTTGATCCTAAAATTTTTGACCACAACCAAGACTGCATCTCTAAAATCAAGCAACTGAGAACACAATTGATTCTGAATGTGTTATCCAAGCTTGGTCCTGAGTATTCAATGTTTATTTCTGGCTTTCATACCCGTCAAATTTCTATGGGAGCATCATATGTTGATCCTAAGTTTGATGACTTTGCAAATCTCCTAATCCAAGAGAAAGCTAAGTTAATGAACATGGGTCTAATCAAGTCTTCCAAACCACAAGAATTTTTGGCAAATGAGTCTAAGGTACATAAAGAATCAAGGAATATTGATAAGAAAAAAAAGAAGAAAAAGAACAAGCCACATAAAGAAAAAGAACAAGCCACATTGATGAGTTGAAACATCTTCTAAAAAAGAATCACATTGATTTTCCTTCTAGAATGTCTAAATCTTCTTCTCCTTCTACTTCAAAATAGTGTAAAAAGGACAAAGGTTAAACATTAGGATATAAAGGACAAGCTATTTTTTCTCTTTTAGGTCCGGGATCAGGGAGATGGCTTCTAGATTCAGGAGCATCTCATCATATGGCATCTTCACAGACTATCTTCTCTTCATTTCAGCTTTGTTTTATGTCTCCTATCTTGATGGGAAACAATACATATATGAGTGTAACAGGGAAGGGATGCATTAGCATTGGAGGCATCACTTTTTAGGATGTCTTGTGTGTTTCTCATTTGACGAACAATCTGCTTTCCATTTATCAGATTACACATGGTGGAGATGGGAGAACTGTGGAGTTCACTCCTGATTCGGTTATCATTCGAGATTTGGAGACTAGAGAGGTCATTAATACTAGGGTAGTTGATCATTCATCTCAGTTGTATTCATTTCCATACTTTGCTTCTGATGATGACAATGTTCCTACAGTTGTTGATCATATGAACCATGATTCAAAGGAGACATTTGGCTTTTTGAACTTGGGAATTCTCACATCAGATCCAGTACTTGAGCCATGCATTTCATCTCCTCCTACTGTTGTACCTGATGATGCTTGTCTTGCTACATTTTTTTCTCCTAATGATTCAGTGTACCAGGATATACATTGTCCTCCAGATATGGCTACTTTGGATGACTTCCTGACAAGTATTTCAGACTTGTTTGTGGAGTCTCATCTTGCAGATTTGGGAGACATCATCGATAGAATTCATCTTCTCTTTGATGAAGATGAACCTTCTTCAGTTGTGAGGGAACACCTTAACCCTCTTGTTCATTCTCTACATGATCATTCTTCTCAGATTAGCATGAGTGTGGATTATTTTGGACAATATTTGGAGGAGGCTTCTTTATCTTCAGAGGGGATATCTTTGTCTTTGGATCATGTTCTACATTCTTCTCTACTAGATGTTGGATTTTCCTCTTCAGTAGTGTGGCCTAGAATTCCTATTTGGAGCGTTTCAGCTTTCGACATTGACATGGAGACACTTGAGCATGCTTCAGAGACATCATCATCCATCATCCATGTTTTTGGCATCCTGCATGCATCCTTAGTTTTGTTTCTTCCTAAGGGGAGGAACGTTGTTCAACAAGATTGGATCATCTTCAGCATTCAATGTCGAGCTTCTACCATCATTACAGGAGACTCAACATTGAGGGGGGGCAGTCTTGTCTCTCTTCTACTTCTCTCTTATGGGGGGGTCTTTTTCCTCACATGGGGTTTTTACCTTCTCATTCTTCATTCATAGTATTTCTATTTTGTATTCCATCTCTCTTTTAACGGGGAGTTTTTTGAATAAGGTTTTCTCCCTTTCCTCCCTTGTGAGATATTTCATTGATTTCATTGTGTGTGTACATGGGTACCTAACATGGCCTAGTAGCTAGGACCCATCTTTGCATTTATGTACATTCGCCCTAAGTTGCACTTAAGAGGGGGTGTTGGTGTAATAAAAAATTTTATACCTTGTCCTAGATCATAATGACACCTTAGTTAAGTTTACTTAGGGACCACATAGGAGGTTGTTAGAGAATTTCCACTTTTGGTGGACTTGACATGTCATTACTTTATCACTTCCACCTTTTGTGGACACATCATGTGATTGTCTCTCCACCTTAGGTGGAGTGATAGCTTTTCATTGTTGTCTCATGTCATAAGATTATGACTTTTGTCATAATCTTATGCCCTTCTATGTTCTCACCTTGGCTATATAACCAAGGGGTCTCTCTCATTTGTAATCAATCAGAATCATCTCATATCATTAACATTGAATACAATTTATTCTTGTCATATTTTCTCTCTTTTTGTGCTTTCCATTTTGTCCATAGATCTTGGCATCCATAGCCAATTCAAACAAATCCATTAAAGCATATTAAGACTTTAACTACAAAGGCTAAAACATGAAAACAAACATATAAGAAATAATCTAATAATACATTCCTTTGAATTTTGATCAAATAAACATACTAAATTCACATAATTGCACCAAAACAATATTAAACCTAATGAAAGAGATGAAGTAATAACTCTAATAAATCTATCATGTTTAATTTAAATAAAAGGCCTCTCTAAGGGAAACTTGTAGTAACAAGACAACTAATAAAATATAGGATACTTTAAGTTCTTATGCTCATCACCAAACTTCTAGTTCTCGTACAAACAATACCCATTTATATTTCATTTGAATCAAATACATAAATATAGAATAATTGAAATGTGCACAAGCACCCTAGGCACACCATATAAATTAAATTCACACATGTAATACATCCCTATCAAGAGTACATATAAACATGGTGAGTTATACAATTCAATCATATGTATGACTATTGGTACTTCAATTTAACACTAAATATGTCATATAACTTGAATACAAACTCCCCCTTTTACTTGTTAATAAAGTTAATATGTGCATGACTAAATCTATTATATAACTTGAATAAAAAAATTACCCCTTTTTACTTGTTAATAAAATTAATATGTGCATAATTAAATGGAATATATATTATTTAAGCATAATTTGAACTATACCCAATTACATAAATTTGAATCAATCAAAAGCTATGACTAAATGACATAAATTCCACCAATACTAATGAAACAAAAACACCAAATACAATTTCTATTAAATAGTAAATCAAAGAGTTAAAAATCCTCCCAAGAAGATAACTACACTAACAACATAAAGTATCAAAGAAGACAACCCCTTCTGACCTTCCATGTCTCAATCACCTAAAACTCGTTTCTACTCACTTATAGTTTTTTTGATATTATAGGCCCTTTTAATATATTTTTTAATATTAAATATACATATATAGTGTGGTGACATCCAAGTAAAAAGGCTTCCCGTTTAACTCTTAGAAATGGGATTTTAAGGTATCCATCATTTTGTGTTATTGATCATAAATGCAAATTCCATGTCTTAATTTATTCTATTTATAATTACTATGCTAAGTATTTGGTGCCTTTGTTTCATTTAACATTTAGGTCGAAACTATCTCAACATTTTGTCATGAAAACATTAATTCCTATTGATTCTATCTTTGTCACTGCAAAACCTTTTGTCTTCGTAAAAGCGTGGTATGTAAGCCTCTCTAGCGAATTTTATTACTTGAATGTTATTGGCATTTCTGAAGCATACATCCTGTGACAATTGTTTAAATGGCTGATTAGGAAATAACATAGACCGTTAGGTCTATTTGCACAAGAACCTGGACCCTATACATCTGAGCCCATCCAAGAAATAGGCAAACACTTGAATGGGTAGTGTTTTATTTAGTTATTTCAATCTACCTTCTTTGATGTTGCAATTGCAATTACCCTAGAAAACATGTATGGAAGAAGTGGAAATGCAGACTTGGCACGTGATCTGTTTGGAAAAACTCTCCAAAGAACTATGATCTCATTGAATGCGATAATTGGAGTTTATGCACAGAGATGGATCCATTGAAAGGCTTTAGAAATTTTCAAGCAAATGCAATTTACAAATGTAAGTGAAATTTAATAACCCTTGCCAACGTCCACTTTGTCTGCGCCAAAATGGGAGCTTGGAATAGGATTTGGACATCCTCCAAAGTATAACGGGTGGAGAGATTTTGGAAGATGTTGTAGTTGTAACTGTGTTGGAGGACATGTATGCAAGATTCGGCACATAAGCAAGGCGTGTGAACTGTTTAACAGAATACCTCAAAAAGACGTGATCTCCTGTGATGCAATGATTTGCAAGGTATGCACAAAATGGACTTGTTGAAACAGCTTAAGAAACTTTCAAGAAAATGCAATTGGTAGGTGTAAAGCCCAATTGCACAACCTTACCCAGCATCCTCCTTGTCGTGCCAACATGGAAGCTTTGGAATAGGCCAGAGGCATCCATTGAAACATAAGAATGCAAGTGTCTGGTTAGACATGCACACAAACTGTGGAAGCGAAGACAAGGCACTTGAACTATTTGAAAAAATGCCTCATAGAAATGCAGTCTCATGATACGTCATCAAAGCAAGATATGCACAAAATGGATTTGTTTTAAAGGATTAAGAAGTGAAAGACTCAGAGTCCACAAATGAATGAATGCAACAAGGTATTTCTAGATTCAAGATTTTTTCTCTCTCTACGAGAGAGAAGAGAAAGAAACATTAGTCGACCTTCATGACGAGAAGATGGCTTTGGTATTTGATTTGCTGAGTATGGCCTTACAACCGCATAGGAAATGTTATGAATAGAATTGGAAACACAAGCAGAACTTGTGAGGCAAATGAATGGGAAGACTGCCTAGAGAATGGCTACAGTGGCATTCGTACAAGAGTAGGACCTGGATCTTCAAGTCTAACAAACACAGCCATAAAGATAATACGTCACCTCTTGCACAACTATAGCGAAGTGAAGAAGACTAGCAGATACAAATAAGGCTTACCGAATTGAACTTGTTTCAAGTTCGTTCAATGCATTCAACAATTGCTCTAAATGGCATGCAAGAGTTTCGATATAAATACAACCTTCTTCTCTATTTTGGATAGCCCAAACGCAGTGGAACATCGAAACATAATCAAACAACTATTGAACCTATGGTTTCATCATGGTCTTTACCTAAGGACAGATCGGAATCCTTGGCCATTAAAACCCCTTGAAAAGTGTTAAAACATTATCCATTCAGCCTAACCTACAGACCGAAATTGCACCCAAAATCTTAAACTAATTATGAAGCTTTGAGAGGCTATAGTTACTGCGGACTAGGTATCTTAAAGTCTTAACCTAATTCAACGAGGAAAGGTGTTGGAAACAAGGAAAGCATCTTAGTGAACCTTTTAGAAAAGTTCCACACAACATATCAAACTATTGCCTATACTAGGAATTGGGTTTTGAAGCCTAACCTTTTGAGTTCTAAGGAGGCAATGTTCTTTGAACCAAAGCTCCTGGCGAGCCTTCACATCCTGAAAGCACCCCTACATTGTCATTCTCTTTGTCTGCATGCCCTCCTGCTTGCTAGAATTTCCCCTCCCATTCCATACTACCCGTCCTCTCCCCTCTTTCTTTTTTCCCATTGTTCGGAGCCATATTGTAAGAAAAATCCCCCATCTCCTGCGCTCCCCCACTATTTCCAAGTATCCCCTTAAATATGTCGAGTTAGCCAGAAGAAATACCACATAGCTAAGCATGTAAAATGTGGATGCAAAGAAAAGGCATGTGGAACTATTAGTAGAAAGCTTTAAGAAATGTGGCAACCATATTCTCAAACCCTTCTCCACGTCTCCAAGAGGAGGTAATAATATTGTTTCTGACATCTTTTACATTACCATTAATTTAATTATTCATTTGATGTGACTACAAGACAATTATTAGCACTATTCTCATTAAAGCACAAATGCAGATATATTGATCTTAATCCTTTGAGGTTGTTACAAAACTTATTATGAATTCCCTCTTGAGGATTTGGGAACCATTTTATTTCTTATTTATTTATTTTTATTTATAAGAATGATTTCTTATTAATGGGTCAGTATTATAACATTCAATATATCTTCAACACTAACATTGATGATGTTTATCAACATCGTCATTTAATTAATTATTTCCACTTAATTATTAAATTTGGATCCGATTACCATAATTAAGAAGAGAGAGTATTTAATGTTAAATCTATTAATACTTGTATGAATTATTAATACTAAAGCTATTAATATTTATATTAAATCTTTATAGTAATAATTAAACTCATTAATATTAATATCATATGTATTCATATAGTATTTACTTTTTCCACCTATTAAATTCTATGCCCTGGTACGGTTATATATATGTATATATATTAAAACTACTTGTATTATTAACCATATTCCAAAATACAATCTTAACCAGACACTATACAAAGTAGTATATATAGATACATTATTAACTCCAAGCAAGAGCAAATGGCAATATTGAAAATTCAATCTATATATCTACCATTCATTTAAATTCTTCAATATAGTCAAAATAATAATATAAAAGAAACACATTATATATCATCACAACCAATAAATTATCTCTACTAAAATTCAACCAAAGAGAAAACATATAGCCAACACAATGAAGTAGAACAAGGATACTCTTTAAAGAATTATGGAACACACAAAGATTTTGAATTTCCTAAGAAAAAAATGATCCTATTAATCAATTTCCTAGAGATGGTACACTCGTTTATTAGCCAACAAAACTATATTCAAAATTTTAATGTTGAAATAAAAATGCACACTCATACAAGCAATTTGTGTGTTCAAGCTTAATACACATAAGTAACTAAGGCGAGCAACACATCAATTGACCAATTAACTTGAACAAAAAAATCAACATGACCTCACAAGTCACCAATAAATGAGTTACTCACACATCACAAAGGGCCAAAAGTAGAGGGGTACTACATCAAGTTACTTATGTTCATCACTACAACTTGCTTCATGATAGAGATGGATGCTAACTATGTAAAGTCATTTCCTTAAGCAATTATTTAATGATTGTTGTAGTAAAGTGGTTCATCATAGTTGGATGCTCTCTTGGTTGTGCATTACAAATTCAATACAATCTAGTTATCCAACATAACACATGGGCTAATTATTAAGAATAATATTTAGTCTAGATTTTGTTATTGTCACAATTTAATTATGAAAACTATCTAGTCGAGTTGATGATTTTTTACAAGTGTGAACCTTTTCTATGAATTTAATGCAATGTTATTCATATGTTGATGACATGCCTGAAATTTGCAAATATTAATGTTTTGATTAAGGAAAAAGTAGGTTTTGAATGGACCTGAAACCATATGTTTTGAGTGGACCTGGAACTATTTACAAGCAGGTTTTGATATCCACCCAGAACCCAAACAAAGAAAAACAAGTTGCACATGGAATCAACATAGACAACCAACATCAAACCAGTAGCAGATTGAAAGAGAAACAACATGAATACCCAAATCTACTCAAAACATAAGGTTTTGATGGGCACCTTAAACCCGAAGTAACTAGAAATTAAAAGGTAACTTGAATCCAAGAATAACCTGAGATAGTTAGGTAACCAACTGCCTTAATCAACTAGACTGTAACATACTTCTTTCTACTACTAACTACTAACAAACAACTAAAGACAATCAGGAAACCATTAGCTAGACCCATCCAAACATTAAAGACATCCAAGTAAACATCATCTGGAACCAATCAGTCATCAACAAAATACTTGTTAGCACCATCCAAGGAAACCAAACTCACCACCTCAATAGGAGAGTTAGGAATCACAAAGGAGAATTGATGAACCATAACACAGTCATTGAACTAATTAACTAGTAGCACCAACCCAACCTCCACCTTAATAGGAATGTGTTCCCCTCTATAGGAGAGGAAGAAGTGAATTCCAAAACCACATAAAATAGACCTGCCCAACCGATCCATAGCCAACCTCTTCATCTCAATAGAAGAGGGCTTCACCTCCGAAGAAGTAGTCTCCACCTCCAAAGAAGATCATAGCTAAAAAAACTGATGGGAAGCAACCACACCAATATTAGAGAGCACCAAAACCTCCTTTAGCAAAGAAGAAGACTGGAGCAAAGAGGAAAAAATAGTGCAATCCTCCTTCAGCAACACAAACCCATCTAGGATCACAAACATAAAGACCAAAGTAGCCCAAGAAAAAAGAGTCGCACTAATCCTTAGCCAAAAATGAGGAAGCTCAACACTACGAGCCAACATATCCCCAACTAGAAAAAGAGAAAAAGGACCCAAGTGGGGAGTAGCAAAGAGAATAATAAAAAAATTGGTCATCCAATAGAACCATGGCTACCACCAAGACTAGCATCCACAACACCCACCCAAGAAATAGGAACAAAAAAAATCCAAAGTAGCCTAAAATAGGGACCAACTGAAAAGAAGATAACCGGGGTCCAAGAGGAGGAAGGGTAAGGAAAGGAAAACCTCCAAAAAAAGAGAGCAGAAAGTTAGCAAGACAATGAAAAACTACCTACATCCCTACATGTCGATTAGGGTCTGAAACATGCAAAGAACTTTCCACTAATAGATCCTATAGAGGAAAACCAATAGCCACAACCCTAAACCATGAGAGAAACCTCACAATGCTAAAAGAGTGCAGAGAACTAGCTAACAAAGAAAGAAGAGCAGAGGTAGCAATAAAAAACCACTTCCAACCCAACATACTAGTGAGAGTCTAAAATAATGCTATCCAACTCCTCAAGCAAACCTTCAGCAAGAACCCCAAGCCCCACAACCAAGACAAAAGAGGGACCCAAAAGAAGGAGGACAAGGCAAGGAAAACTACTAGGAAGAGATTGTAGAGAGGCGACTAGAAAATAAAGACCAACCTCCAACCCTGCTAGCTACATGGGGTCTAAATACAAGCCATAAATTGTCCACAAACCACTCCACTAGAGGCAGTCCAACAAAAATGTCTGTAAAAAATTAAAACCCCTCCACAAAAGAAGAAAACTCTCAAAAGGCCAAAGAGGACCAAGAAAATATGTAGACAGTGAATGAGGAGAGAGGACACTACAATACAAAACCACATCTAAATTTTCTTTCCCTTCAGAGTATGAAATTAGGCCACTAAACTCCTTAGAAAAACTATCAGCAAGAGTACAAAACATAACCTACA